>JBBPBX010020545.1:0-43273 GCA_038048925.1 Garcialebias charrua | reverse complement strand
CATATGTTGGCTATATGCTCAATTTCCTTTTTCCAGCCACTTATTGCTATTTGTCCCAACTTTTTTGGGATTTGTTGACACTGTGAAATTTTGAATCAACATATTTTTCCTTTAAACTGTTACATTTACTCAGATTAAACTTTTGATCTGTCATCTATGTTCTATTACGAATGAAATATTGACATTTGCCATATCCACATCATTGCATTCAGTTTTTATTCACAATTTGTTTAGTGTCCCAACTTTTTTGGAATCCGGTTTGTAAAAAGCTCACTTCATTTCCCAGTGTCTATAGCGATATCAAAGATTCAGGTTTTTTTTCTTCCCCCCATTAGATTATCCTAAGAAATTTTCATTTTTCATTCAACCTTTATTTAGGCAGGTTCATTTCTTTCTTTGAGCCTCGAGGACTCAGAAGAGAGACCTGGATTTGGATGCGAACCAGCAACCTCAGGATTGCAACACCACGGCACTGCCCATCAAGTTACCACAGCACCCCATGTTTATTATCGTATATTTCTGCTACACACAAAAGATAGAAGGCTGCATGGCAACAACAACAAAAAACGAGATCAAGTACTGTATAATGAATGATAAGTAGCTTATGTCGGTAAAACGTTCACAATTAGTTTAAATATAAATATTGACTATATAAACACATTTACCCCCATCTGAATGAGTAAAAACTCTTTCGAAAACTTACTCAGCCATCGTGCTCTGCGGGTGAATTAAGGATAAAGGTAAGAGAAGTGTTCAGTTGAATCCTTCTTCAGATTTCCTCCTTCTCGTTCTGCACTTCCTCGTTCCTCTCCACGACGTGACTTCACTACGTCCAATACAGAATCCACCAATCAGAGAGCGTCTTTAGTACAACCCACTTTGTTTCGGATTTCTGATTGGTCCAGTAGCCTGAGCAGAGGTATAGCGTCTCTCATTGGTTGCTCCTACAGCCAATCATTTTGCAGAGCGTGAGTTTTTTGTTAGCCCTGCATGACCAAACCCAACCAAGATTTAGAAGGGGAAAATTTTTCATTTTAATTTAATTAAATCAAATAATGTAAGAGCATCTTTCATCTCAGAAATGTATTCTCCTAATTTGTGAATTTAAATATTATATTATTATTATATTAAATTATTACATAATTATACAGTATATATACTTTTTATACTACTATGCAAAAACTCAGGACAGTATTACACTTTTATTATTTCATTTTATACTTATGTTCATTAAATGTTTAGTGTTTTAGTGTTGGCCCAAAAGCCTGGAACAGTCTCCCCCTTGAGCTGCGTGCCACCTCTGATCTGACTCTGTTCAAAACCAGACTGAAGACCCACTTGTTCAAAAAAGCTTTCAGTGTGTAACTTTTATTACTTTTGGTATTTTAGTATGTAGCATTTTTTATTTCCATTGCCTTCTTTTATTACTGTTGTTTTTTATTCTATTTTCACTGATTTATTGTTCCAGTTTATTCATCTTTTTATCCTGTTAAGCACCTTGGTCAATGCAAGGCATTGTAGGAAGGTGCTATACAAATAAAGTTTATTATTATTATTATTATTACTATGCAAAAACTCAGGACAGTGTTACACTTTTACTATTTTATGCTTATGTTTATTAAATGTTTTAGTGTTTAAATGGTTACTGTTGCACCGAGGGACTGAGAGAAACGCAATTTCAATCCTGTGTAGGTCCTGTACATATTGCAGTTCTGACAATAAAGTTGACTTTGAAAATTTATTTGAACAGTTTGTGGTGATAAAACACTGGTTCCTCTCAGCTGATCTTGAGGTCATGTACTGTATGTGGTATGAGGTTTATTAGCATTGAGCCCCACCCCACTCCCATAAAAAAAAATTTTTTAAATCATACACCTATGAAAAAAGATTCAAACCTTTAAAAACACATTTTGATGATGAATTAAAACAACTTAAAGGAGACCACATATAGGTATTTAAAATTTTTATGTTATGTCTGTGTGCTATCTTGACAATATTAATTCATTTTAATACACAAAATAATTCTTAGATAATTAATTATACCCTTTTTAATTCTGCCATTTTTAACTTTCGTTTTGAACGACCGGTTTCTTGAAGTCCACGCCCTTCAAAGATCTGTTTACGCCCTCTGTAACAGCCAGTATCTGTAATGTGTTGTTGTTTTAAAATTAGCTCTTTTTTTATTACTCATTTGACTTACTGTTAGTGCTAGCTTAAGATAACTTACCGAAACCCGTCTGAGCGCGCCGCAATTTGCTGCTCCTTTTAGCATTAGACCACCCGAATCCGAAGCTAATGTTAGCTTGTTCCTCTTCCGGTGTTCGCCAGCTCCGCTCGTTGCACGCGGAGATTTTGGGAGTTATCGCTGTTCCAGTCAAGACAACACAAAGTTCACCAAGTGTCTCCCGTAAATTAATCCGTAAGGAGAAGGTCCTCGCTGCTGCGAGGCTGCTGCGAGGCTGAAATGAGGCTGTACAGTTGAAGCTCCGCTCCATCGCGCCAGAAGAGGGTCCCGTCGCAACCGGTCCCTACGCCGGGGGTCCGCTCGTTTAATTTTTGCCGGCTGCGCGTTGGGAGCGATCGCAAATACACTAAAAATTGAACTAAAACATAAAAATAACAATTATACTTTATTTATAAAGCCATTTAAAAAAAACACAGCTGCAACAAAGTGCTGTACACATGAAATTAAGAACATATAAACAAAAGATGAGATGAAATCATGAAAAACAACAGTCATGTGTTTAATACTGAAGTGGGTGGAGCATCACCAGGGGTTGCTAGGTGAGGGGCTGGACTCAGGTTTGAGGTGGTTGGCTGCGGTTTGTGACGTCACAAACCGCAGGAAGTGGGAAACGAAGTGTATTTATCAAAGATAAATAAATCTACTTAGAGTAAATAAACCACTGGGTGCATTTTTTTGGCCTTAGGACTGTTTTTTTATGAAGTAAATACCCAAAGTTGAGTAAAAAAAACATTAAAAAGTGAATTTTGAATATGTGGTCCCCTTTAATGGCAGTTAACATAGAAGCATGAATTGATTTAATTTGGATTTAAACTATACAATGTTCTTACAACACCGTTTTTAATTAAGTTTTACTTTCTAGAAATTTGAGGCAGATCACATGAAAAATGACTTTACACTAAACCAGATTATTGTCAGAACGGCTTCTTCTGCACAGAGTTTCAGGGTGAAGGAACAAAGTTTGAAATAATCCCTGAAAGGTTTTGGCCCTTTTAAATGCCACTCGTTAACTTGGTCAAGCTTGCTTGAGATTTGGGATGTAGCTGTAAAGAAGAAATAAGTACTGTAAATAGATAGGCAATTTCTGCTGTAAATGATCAGTTTTGAAAACTTAAGTAAAAACTACCCTGATGCATGCTCAATAATAAAGTAAAAACTAACAGCGACCATCTTCTCACTTTGACTTTTTTTGCTTAACAAACTGTAAAAACAATGACAAGAAGTTGTGAAAGTAGAAAAATATCTGTAAAACTTAAGAAATTTGTCAGCTAAAATGTTTTTTTCCCCTAAAGGTTTGAGACAGGAATTAATTTTTGCATTAACTATACTGAACATTCGTTTTTATTTACCGTATTTTCCAGCGTTTAAGTCGCACCAGAGAATAAGTTGAATCAGTCAAAAAGATATCATGAAGAGGAAAAAAATCATATGCAAGTTGCTTTGACGTATACGTCACTGCTGACTCGTCGTGTTTATCATACACTTATTTAATGGTCAAAACAGCTTCATTTCTCCTGGGCGGCTCATCCATCCATCGCAGCCGGAGCTGCTAGCTCTCCAGCGTTCCTCTGTCTGCACTAGCTGAGTGAAACGAATGCGGATGGGAGGATTCACTGTCGAAGTTCTTCGAAATTTAAAGAGTCAGTCAAAATTGCATTAGGAATATGGAAAAAAAAATGTACCGTATACAAGACGTTTTGGCGTATAATTCGCAGGACAGAAATCTATGCAACAAACTGTGACTTATATGCCAGAAAATACGGTAGTGTGAAACATTAGGAAAAGATCATGCTGTCAGCGACTTTCCTTGTTTCTAAAGGTTGAAGAGGAATTTATTTTGTGTTTCCTATTCAGAACATTAGTTTTTATTTAGTCTGAAACGGGCCTCCATCTCTCCCAAACAGCAGTGAAGTGGAGGACAAAGCAGAGGACAAACAGGCAGCACTTGTTCTGCTAACGCACAGTTTGCACTTTTATTGTTGCCTCATTCACTAAACAGTTTCAGTGGTGCAAGATTACCATACACAGAATTAGGATATCTGCATGACACATCTATGCTATACAGCGAATGGATTATAATTATTACAAATACAGTAAACATATTTATTTACAGTTTAGTTCAAGCTCCATACAACACAGATATTTACACAGTATGAAAATGAAACCAGTGTGACAAATAATGTACAGCGTTGATGCTGTCCTTTATTCTTTCAACAAACAAATCCCAATAGGAAAAGTGTAGCTGATATTTATTCTGAGGGGAAAAATTGAAAGCATTATGACTTTTTTTTAAATAAAGGCATCAACGGAAAATAAAATTATCGAGTTGAAAAAAAAATTCACCAAAACAAAAAGAATAGTATGATATTTTTAATGCCTATTAGCTACTTTATGTTATGGTCCCTGATATTAGAGGAAATAAATAGATAAAAATCGCCTTTTGTTAGGTAGTCAGAAGCCTGGCCCACACGAGAAGCAAATAAAAACTCTTCTATACTAAATCAGACTTTTTAAATCACTTTCTGATAAAGAGGAAGCACTAATGCAACTCAACTCCTGAAAAGGTGCAGCAGGTTACATCTTGGATCGCTTTTCCATTTGATTCAAACGGTGGGAAAAATCTTAAATGGTACATTCAACTCTCAGTTCAAGCCAGACGAAGCAGTCAAACCTTCATTTGGTTCATTTGGAGCAGAACAACTAAACGGCGGAGACTTCATTAGATCAGTTAGTTGAACCTTTTATTAGGATGTGCAAAGAGCTGCAAACTAATATATACATTGCAAACAATAAATACACAATACAAAATAATAGAACTCTGCAAATTAGCCACCGATGTGAAAATGTTTGCTCTGACGTGCTGATAGAAATATGCATCTCTTCCTGTTGAGGTCCATGCAGGTGCGCTGCACCTTTGACTCTTGATGAGCGCATGTTTATATCAGGTGTGGACTCCTGAACAGAATAACTGTTTTCTCAGAAACAGTCCAGGTTTGATGTTTCTGTCCAGCAGGCTGGCTGACCTGAGGACAGTTCCTGGGTCACTTCTGAGTCAAATGTTTTCTGTGTTCATGAATTAGAATTGTTTTTACAGACTAAACTAATTGGAGCCCCTCTGTTTTCACCCTCGTGTCCCGTTCAGGTGACACAGTGAGCAAACTGCTGGTTGGTAGGCCAGAGTTAAACAAAGCTCATCTGTGCTTCCAACACGTGTCTCGACAGAGGCAGCAGCCAAACGTAGCACCAGCATGATGTGCAGAGCAAAGATTTCCATTAACACCACCAGAAATAAAACATTTCCCCTCATCGTCCCTTTATTCTGTCTAATAAATCTTCTAAAAACCTGCGTTTTGTTCAGTGTAGCCTCGACTTGTGCGTTCAATCTTTGCTCCTGAAGCTCGAACATAATCCTGCGCGGCCTGCCTTTAAGACTTGCTATAGATATGAACTATTGTGCAAAATCAGGTGAAGCACCAATAGATGCTGGTTACAAATCAAGAAATAAATGCCCTCTGTTACATTTCATAAAATAAAATCGAAATAAAAAAACTGGAATAATCAAAAGCATGATAAAATGTAACAGATGTTAATAAATAAAAAAAGACTACGGTAGTTGAGGCTGTGATTCGGAAACACACAGAGAAAAAGTAGAAGTGGTGACGTGCGGTGCTGCTGAACTGTAAAAACTTCCTTTTAGAGGGTTTTTACCCAACGCTTGCGAGACAGTGAGGGAACGTGTCATAATCAGCCTCACTGCTCAAGTCAAGGCTAAAACACTCTTTTCTTCTTCTCACCAGGTTACACCTTCACTATCACATACAGTACTTGTAACAAATGTCTGCTGCTCAGCTTGTTTGCAGAAGTTAAAGAAGCTAGGAGGAATGTCTTGAATGGGATTTAAGTATCAACCTGATCCCAGAGCAGACTGTAACACCATCCTCACCTCCCTCTGGTA
Source organism: Garcialebias charrua (assembly GCA_038048925.1). NCBI lineage: Eukaryota > Metazoa > Chordata > Actinopteri > Cyprinodontiformes > Rivulidae > Garcialebias > Garcialebias charrua. Next base: position 37,073 of record JBBPBX010020545.1, on the reverse strand, counting down.
TTCTCCAAACCCTGTGATGTCTTAGAGATGAAATTGCAAAAAGACAAATATTAACGCTTTAAGGAACAATCCAGCTCATTGTTTCCACTGCAAAGATACAAGATCATGAGTTTTTGTCCGTTTTGCCCAGTTAGATATTTGATGTTTACACAAAATGCACAGACTCGACTGACACTATGGGGGTTGGAGCTGGTGTATGTACAGAGGCTGAGGAGTGGGATGTAAACGTCACACGGACGATGGTGGATTCAGCTCTGCCCTCGTGACTCGATGAGCTCCACAGGATTTTGCTCAAATTATTGAGTTTTATGTTTTAAAACAATTCAGATGAGCTGAGCAGCCTGATGCAACTCTCATAAGATTAAAAAAATAATAATAGCAGCAATAATTCACATTGCAGAGCATTAACTAATACATCACAAGAAGTTATTTGTATATTTTCCCTTCATAATTTTAACTATTTGCTGTTTGATTTGTTTTGTTTTCAGTTAAATTTCTCCTGAGGAATGCTGCAGTTATCATGCGAGCACATTATCAGAAATAAACATAAATAAAAGTCATTTTGGGAGACAGATATAACACTGACAGACGTTTCTTTTTACAGATGGTTGGCAAACTGAAAACTTGTTTCTAACGAGCCGTGCACACACAAGTAGACTACATGTACTACAACATGCAACTAGTTAGGGAGTTCAGGAGAGACGAGTAAGCAGAAAGAAATCTGACCCAGACATTGGTCAAAAAACAAACGCAAAACGTTAAAGAGGCTGGGAGAGAAGGAAAGATGGCAGGAGGAGGAGGAGGGTGGCTGGAGGAAACGAGGAAGGCAAAACGTCTCTGGAACAGAAACTTTTAGTTGTATGAAAGGAGACTTAAGCCACAAGTCTACTTACAAGAGAAAACCGTCAAGATCACAATGATTAATAAGTGTTAACACTTGGTATGTTCAAAGGCTGTTCAGAAAGAGCCGGAGGTTCAAGTGTGCTGCTCCGCTCAGTTCTTCATCAGGCCGCTGCGTCTCCTCGCCAGCTTAGATCTGTCGGGATGACACGTCACAGTGAGGCCAAAACGTCATTTCAGAAAGAGACGTCAAAGAGGAGTTGCATGCTGTACCTTATAGTTCCTGCGAGCAGAGGATTAAAAGCATACAGCCAGTCGTTCATGTCCTTCTCATTGTTGGCCTGCAGGAGGATCCCTCGATGGTTTGTGCAAACAGCAAATGTGTTGGGAGTCTGAATGGAAAGCATAAAATATTTATTATGCAACATGCCTGAAGGGGGTTGCATTTGTGTGTGTCAGCCATTTTACTAGACTTCATAAAGTCAAAATGTGTTGTTGTTCTGTGTTGCCTAAATTTGTTAATGTGTAAACAAACATGTAACTATTACTGCTTAGATCCATTTGCCTTGGTTACAAGTGATTCAGAATAAATAAAGAGGTTGATTATTCTAACATCAATCAGACCTCTACCTTGAGCATGGCCTGCTGGTCTTCGCTGTATTCCACCTGGGCTGTGGACAGATTGAGGACGCCTCGCTCCACCGGGTCCTTGTCACTGTTGTAGATGAAAACATACGGCCGACGAACAACCACGAAGTGCTTCACCCACGAGTTGGAGCGCGGCTCCATGAAGCTCAGAAAACCTTTCTTGGAGACAACAGACCTAAAACAAAAGAAAGCAATAAAAAAAAAATCTATGATATTGTTTGTTCTGAACTTGAGTTTTTGAAAAGTGAGACATCAATTTAGCTTTGATTCAGCTGAAAACTGAACTAAACTTATAAAGCATATTTACTTTTGTTTGAAGTATCATATGCATTTCATATTGTCTCATATTATACAACAATACTTTATACACAAAAGAAAAGTTAAATTAGAGTGCATTACCCTGGCCTCATCTCTTCAATATCAGGCAGCAAGTTTAAGAACTCCTTCTTTCCTGCTCGTGCAAGGTAGGACGTCTCCAGAGTAGGAATGAGGGGGAAATTCTCATAATCTGAGCCGGAGGGGCTGGAGGCACGAGAACTGTTCTCTGGGGTCCTAAGAGACAAAACTTTAAGTTAGCATTGAGGAGACAAATGGACAATAAGCTCTACACTGGGTTTAACTGAAAATGTTTTATGAGTGGCAATTAAAATGATATATTTACTTCTGGTCTAAAGAGCCACAGCGGGAGTCAGACAGAGAGGGGCAGGTGGAGGAGGGGGTGAGGGTGGCGCTGCTGAAGCTGGTCACTGATGGGTCCCGTCCAATGGGTGAGATGTCTGACAGCTGGGGAAAACAGAAAATAAAAAAATCAGAGGTGAAAGTTATTTAAAAAAACTTGTGCAATGCGAAACTTCCTTTATGGTTTATCAAAATAAACATGTCCACTGCACTTTAATTTCTTTGTGTCATCTCTAACCTTGCAGTCACTGATGCTGTTGATCACCTGGTTGTATTCGTTGTTGAAGGTGTGTGTCAGGAGGCGCAGGCACTACGAAAAACACACAAAAATAAAAAGACTGTTGAGTTAACAGCAGGAGGAAGAGGAGGAGGAGGAGGAGGAGGAGGAGGAGGAGGAGGAGGAGGAGGAGGAGGAGGAGGAGGAGGAGGAGAATGCTCTGCAGCACAGACAGGAATGCTCGCTGCCAGTGTAGTGACACCTTAGTGGCCAGCTCCTTCTCACGGTCCACCAGACTCTCGATGTCTGCAGAGTCATAGCCGCTGCTCTCGCTGGGCGTGATGGCGCTCTCACAGGTGGTGCTGGAGATCTGCGAGGAGATGGAGGTGGAGGTGGACAGAGTTCCTGAGCTCAGGCTGGGAGACAGAGACTCGCTCAGGGACTTAGTGGTGGGAGCCGTTTCCACTGGAGCCGTTTCCACTGGAGCCGTCTCTCCTAGCTTCTCCCTCAGCAGGAGGAGGTGACGGGTCTTCTCCACCTGTGAACAACGGGACAAACATTTGGTACGAGTTGTGGTTGTTCAACTCTTTTTACTGAGTGAGAAATGTAGCAGGAAGGCAAAGCAGAGAAGACTAGGAAAGGTCTAAGGGGGGTTTTGAGGTCCCACCCACCTCATGTAGCTGCTCCATCTTCTCCAGCTCCCATTGGTGCTCTGAGATCAGGCTGTCTCCTCTGGGCCTCCACCCGGCCAGGTTCTCCTCTCCACGCACATAAGCCACTGATGTGTCCAGGACCTTTCTCCTCCTCCTCTGCATGCCTGTCCAGAAAAAATTAATCCATTAAAACAATTTCCTCATAGGTTTACAAAAACAGTAAACAAATATTCTTTTGAACTTTTTGTAATCGGCTCACCTGGGCTTCCGGAGTCGGACATCTTACACAAGCTCAGCTCATAGATGCCGGTCACTCGATTGCTGTTACATAAAAAAATAAAAACTTTAAATTCAACACAATAAAACAAGGGGAGACATGCTGGTTATTAATGTAACAGTAACAACCAGAGTGCAGCGTCTTGTAGACTTACCAATCAGGAGTTTTGGAGTACCCACTTCCAAAGAGGTTTCTCAGAGAACGGGGAGGGGAGATCTTTGCATCTCGTGAGTAGAAGACCATACAGATGTCTTTGGTGATAATGGCAGGCTGGATGCAATGGTCCAGCTGTAAACAGGAGACACAGGAAGTGAGCGGACATCCAGGGATGTAAAATGCTAATCTGTAAAACACAGCAAAGAAAAGCTGTGACCGACCTCCAGATATGCAGACACGGTCATGGAGATCTTCTCTCCATAAGGAGTGACTCGGTTGAGCAGGAGTGAGTTGTGCAGTGAGCTGTCCCACACTGCTTCGAAGCGATAAAAAGTTCTGAAAGGGCAAACAAGAGAAAAATACAAACCATTTAACTTTCAGTCTTGCTTTGCAAACACTAGACTTGTGAGGCCAGCAGGGACACAGCAGACTGGAATTTAGTCAAAAGGTTTAAGAGAGGGACTTTCTGTTAATGAGGTTTTGAGCACAGCTCAGGTGGATTAGGTCGGGTGAACTCTGCAGTGACTAGACTGGCTCCCACTCTTATCCCTGTCATGACAAGATGTGACGAAACACAACGAGGTGAGAGCTCGTCACAGAGATAACTGAATCTCAGCGACCTTTAGAAAAACAGATTAAGAAAAAAATACAAGAAAAATGCTCTACTTATATGTGTTTTACATCAAAGTAAAAATAATTTTTTAATAAAATAAAATAAAAATGACCACCCCTCGCCCATCTAAAATAAATTGGTACCATGTTACAATAAGGTTCCCCCTAGATGGCTAATAAATAGTTTATAGAAACATTAATTCCTCTATAACCACTTTATAAATCATTAATAATTGTTTATAATGCATTAATTAAGGATGACAAAGAGACAAAACTGTATCTATAGATGTATATACTTGATAAAGTACAATATTATATCCTAAAAAATTAGGTTTACAAATGCTTATTGTGCTTACAAGGTAGTAACTTAGTCTGAAATGTTTAACTTAACAACTCTAGATGAAATATATACCGTATTTTTCGGATTATAGGTCACACCTTTTTATGTTTTTTTTTCAAGGCCTGCGACCTATAATCCGGTGCGACCTATTTATGGATTTTTTCCCATATTTTTAGACCAATTTTTGACTCAGTTATGAGCCTTTTCAGTTTGGCAAAAAATGGTGCACTACCACTTTCGGCCGCTAGGGGCGCTATGCAGTACCACTTCCAGAGGAGTACACTGACCCAAGAAGAAGAAGAAGAAGACAGTTTCCAGCTCATGTGCCCGAAAAAAAGCTCCTCTGCTCGGACTGACTGTCGGCCTCCTGCTCTGGATGTAGCTTCTGTTAGCTCTGTTTGTTTGCCGTTTGTCAGCAAGATAAGTCAAGAACCACTCAGCTGATTTTTCTGAAACTTACAGAATGGAATGGAATCACAGTGTGGATGTTTACAAGTGAGTAGCTTTATTAGATGTTTGAGATTTTAAAAAAAACGATCTTTTATTAGATCGTTTCCAGTGAGAGTTGGACTCCGCCAAGGTTGCCCTTTGTCACCGATTCTGTTCATAACTTTTATGGACAGAATTTCTAGGCGCAGCCAAGGTGTTGAGAGGATCCGTTTTGGTGGCCTTAGAATCGCTTCTCTGTTTTTTGCAGATGATGTGGTCCTATTGGCTTCATCAGATCGTGATCTACAGCTTTCACTGGAGCGGTTTGCAGCCGAGTGTGATGCGGCCGGGATGAGGATCAGTTCCTCCAAATCCGAGGCCATGGTCTTGAGCCGGAAAAGGGTAGCATGCCCTCTCCGGGTCGGGGATGAGGTCCTGCCCCAAGTGGAGGAGTTTAAGTATCTCGGGGTCTTGTTCACGAATGAGGGAAAACTGGAGCGTGAGATCGATAGGCGGATAGGTGCAGCATCCGCAGTGAAGCGGGCTCTGTACCGGTCTGTCGTGGTGAAGAGAGAGCTGAGTCGAAAGGCAAAGCTCTCAATTTACCGATCGATCTACGTTCCCACCCTCATCTATGGTCATGAGCTTTGGGTTGTGACCGAAAGAACGAGATCTCGGATACAAGCGGCTGAAATGAGTTTTCTCCGCAGGGTGTCTGGACTCTCCCTTAGAGATAGGGTGAGAAGCTCAGTCATCCGGGAGGGACTCGGAGTAGAGCCGCTGCTTCTCCACATCGAGAGGAGCCAGTTGAGGTGGCTCGGGCATCTGGTTAGGATGCCTCCTGGACGCCTCCCTGGGGAGGTGTTCCGGGCATGTCCCACCGGGAGGAGGCCCAGAGGAAGACCCAGGACACGCTGGAGGGACTATGTTTCTCGGCTGGCCTGGGAACGCCTTGGGATTCCCCCAGAGGAGCTGCTCCATGTGGCTAGGGAGAGGGAAGTCTGGGCCTCCCTACTTAGGCTGCTACCCCCGCGACCCGACCCCGGATAAGCGGACGAAAATGGATGGATGGATCTTTTATTAGCATAGCTTGTTAGCTTGTGGATGTATATCTGTTTACGGTATGTTATAAATGGCTTCGAAACCAATCGGTGTATTCTGATGCATGCTCAATGGGTGTATATTTTTTCTGCTTACAGAGTGTAATTATAAGGCTTTAATGTACGTTACTATGGTCTCGATAAAACATTTGACATAAAATTCGATTTTTTATTCGTGTCAGAAGCGGACTCGTCTCGTGTTAGCATTCGTTTTTTATCTGTGTACTTCTCTTTACGTTATAAATAGCTTCAAAACCACTCGGTGTATATTTTTTCTGCTTACAGAGTGTAATTATAGGAGCTTTAATGTACGTTACTATGGTCTCGAGAAAACATTTGACCTAAAATTCGATTTTTTTATTCGTGTTCTGAGAGGCGGACTTCCCGTGTTAGCATTCGTTTTTATTTCAGTTTACTTCTGTTTGCTTATAAATAGCTTCGAAACCACTCGGTGTATATTTTTTCTGCTTACAGAGTGTAATTATAGGAGCTTTAATGTACGTTACTATGGTCTCGATAAAACATTTGACCTAAAATTTGATTTTTTTTATTCGTGTTCTGAGAGGCGGACTTCCCGTGTTAGCTTCTGTTAGCAGACATTAGCAGCAGAGCTAAACACTTGGTCCATATTGCCGGGTTGACTCAGCGATCACGTGGCGCGCCAGCGGTGGATGACGCGTTACGTCGGCGGTGACGTAGGTGCGACCTATAGGATTTTTCCAAATTTTGGGCAATAATTGGACACTGCGACCTATATTCCGGTGCGACCTATAATCCGAAAAATACGGTACCGGTAGGTGAACCGATTTGGTTCACTATTTGGCAACAAACTGGCAAGTTTTGGTTCACTATTTGGCAACAAACTGGCAAGTTTTGTCTCTTTTTCACCCTTAATTAGTGCATTATAAACAATTAGTAATGATTTATAAAGTGTTTATAGAGGAATTAATAACGTTTCTATTTATTAGCCATCTATAAAAGGAGCTTTATTGTAAAGTGGTACCAGTGAGTCTCTTCAAGCTTTCAATCAGCAGGGGGTGCTGTTGTCCACCAGTCTGACCTGGTAAAGGTCCTGGATGTTTGAATGAAAAGCAACGCACAAGGAAAATAATATAAAAACACACAAAAAATCAACACATCACTATGGTTGGAATCAGAGGCACAAACTTACAAATGTACATGAGAAATCTAAAAGGAGTGCTGCATTTGCATTTAAGATTGCCTTTTGTTGTTTATGAACGTTTACCATGATATTTTAGAAGCTACATATCAATAGAACCACAGGCAGATCTAATGCAACATGCAGGGAAAGTTGGGGGGAAAAAATGTGGGGAACTTATTTCTACAAATCTATAAATCTAAAAAGAAGCATAAAGGTCCTTCTGTGAAGGCCTTATGTTCTCTGGTACCTATCAATATCCTTATCAATAGAAAGCCTGAACACAATCACGAGTCCAGCAGCAGCAGGAGAAGGTAGTTCACAGAATAAAAAAAAGAAACAGAGTCAGCCACAGAAAAAGAGCACAATATCAGCAATAAAAACAACAACATGCAATATTTGCCAAGAGCAAATACAAAGTATAAAAAGGTAAAATAACATGCATGTTCATCCCAAAAGACAAAGAAAAACTAAATTCAAGCAAAACGCCCAAAATCCACAAATGGATAGATAATGATAAACACCATAAAAATGTTGTTTATACTGTTTCATTCAGATTTCATCAAAGCCAAAGTAGTTTTGTGAAGGTGTTTCACGGACCTGTTGGTGTTGTGGGATGACTTGATGTTCTTGGCAGAAATTATGTTCAGGGACAGGACAGCATCGGCTGCATTGTCGTCCACTTCAGCCTTGTTCCTGATGCGACCTGGAACACATCAGTGTGATTATAACAAGCCTAATTTCCTCTGGTGAAATGTGAAAACAAACAAAAACTTCTCTTCGTTTTCAGCCATGCTGTCGAGTGTCCAGCACTCATCACAAGCCTCTCTGGACAAGAGTGTCAGCGGCTAAATGTCTAGAATGTGAAATTTAATTATTTGGTCCATGATCTGCAGCTACAGTATAAATATATATTTTCCAGCACAACAAGGTTTATGTTTTCAGTTCTACATCACAGAATGAAATTACTCTAAACATGTTGTGTTCCCTTGTCAACAAACCAGTGGGAAAATCCTCTTTCTACATCTAAACTTTGACAGTGATGTTGAATCTTTTTTTCCATCTGCTCAGAAGAGATTTTAATCCACGAGATAAAATTACTCACCCACAACCAGTTCACGAACATCCTTCCAGTGCAGCTCGCTGCCCTTCTCATGTATGAGAGTCACTGTGATCCTGCGTTGGATCCCCTGTAGGAAAAACAACAAAATATTAAGTTCACAACCACACCCAAAAAAAAAAATATTTACTCTTGTAAAACATCTGCATTATTCATATTCTGGCAAAATGTAAGGAAATAAGTCTCGTCTGATTATTTTTGGACAGTGTACTGTAGTTCTCCGTTACCTGATGCAGAAGGTAGGTTCCATTACAGGAAAGTCCTGCACTGTGATCCACTATAGCTGGGATGTACCTGTGGATAGAGTGAAGTCATACTGAATGTGTGAAATCATCATTTGCTACACGAGCACTGTAAGGTTCGACTCCACTCCAACATTTATCAAGTTTACATGAGCATCTGTCACATAGGATCAAATAATCCAGTGTTATTAGACTGCATATGTGAATGAACGTAAACCGACAGATACTTACTCTCCGGTGGGCTCCAGCTCGCTGATCTCAAACCAGACGAGCAGGTCGTACTTGCTGACACACAGACCCGGGTTTGATTTGGTGATTGTGTTCAGCTTGGTGGCTGGAACTAAAAAAAATCAAAAACTCCAATTAATAAAACATTTACCTGTACCTGAATTTCAGGGAAGATGAAATACAGTAAAAAAAAAAAAAGAGACTAACTATATGATTTGAATGACTACCGGTAAATGGACACAGACATGTGCTATGAGCCTGGATACAGAGCCGTGAGCTCCAACACATACAGATATGTCACATTAGTTATTTGTAATAAAACGATTCCATGCAGGAAACAGAAGCTAAAAATAAAACTGTAGCCGAGTGCAATAAACTCACAGGTTGCACCTCAACTGACAGCATCCTATCTGAAACATCACCAGGATCATGCTGCAGTGGAATCAAGCTAATCTCTGGTTTTAAGGGAAAAGTGTTACTTTGCTATAATTGGAACGCAGGAAGTTTTACCACACTGAAGTCTGATTTAGACTTCTTTAGTTTAAAAGCCATTTAATAATTGTCCTTGACATGCTGAAAATGCAGTGCATCTACTGTTTTTAAGCAACAATGAAGGGTTGGACTGAGCCGACTAAACACACCTGCCGTGGGGTGCGACGCACTGCGCAGCACCAGTACACTGCAGTCACAGGGCACTACAAGAGCAAAGCGCTAATCTAATCCAAACAGGACAGGTGCCTCTAATGGCTAACACCAAACACCAGTTGTACCAACCATGGTGCCTGGGTACAGTTAGCACGGGGTCGTTGAGCACTAGGAGGAACGGGAAGTGCGAGAGCTGGTCAGCCTCGTCCTCCAGACTGGCCACCGCAGTTGAGGCGAGGGCGTTGGCGTGCTCAGACAGCGTGTCCAGCACTTTACCGTTCACATAGCCGCTCACAAGGTAGCGGATTAACTCTATCTTACGGGTGTGGTCTGGGTGTGCAACATCATGTGAACGGTGACAAAGATTGGAAGGGATGTGCGTGAAAAGAAAATGTGGAAGGAGAGGAGGAGAGATTTGGGTAAGAGGATTATATACAGCAGAGAAATGATTCAATAAGAGACAAGAACAATCCAAAGACAGCAAGAAATGAAAAAAAGTGAAAGGACATGAGAAGCATGCATAGACAAAGTCAAAATGAACAAACATTCGGGAGAAACAATAACGGCAGATCATACTATTATTTATTTATTTAAATTTTCATACCTGGCTTAGACAGAGGCATGGGAATGGGATAATATTTTCTTGAAGGTGTTGGAGGACTGTTAAGAGAAAAATTATTGTAATCTCAAAAAAATGTTCCTTGAGAGGGAAAAAAAGCCACCAAGCAGCTAATTAAAAGCAGTTAAAATAAATAAAATGTGAATCACTGCAGAATTTAATCCAACGGACCTGATCAGGTCCTGGCCATGAATATGCAGCGGGTGCTGCTGGTAGTGACCGAACACCTCAAACACAATGGGCTTGGTCTTGATGTACTCCAGAAAAGACTCTGTGACCTCCACTGAAATCTGCCCTCACAGTAACAAACACAGCCATCAGCCTCAGGTAAGGTACACATTATGTGCATATTTTGTGTGTGTATGTGTGTGTACTCACATTCTGAACGTGGTAAAAGCCCAGAGGAGCTCCTTTGCCTATGTTTTTCAGAGGCTCTGTGGAAAAAGCCTCATCGTGACGATGAAGGAAACTGTGAAAAAATTTAAAAAATCTGATTTTATTTATTTATTTTACATTTTAAAAAATGAAATTGTTCTGTAGGATTAATCTTAAATGCATGTTCATTTTGTCTGCTGGCATTATTCAAAAAAGAAAACTGCATTAGCTGTTTACTCAAAGTTGAATTATATACCAACTGAGTATGTGTTTTCTTGAAGTAACATAAGGGCTATAAAGTCGTTTTTTATAGCCGATATTCATTTTACAGCAACTACTGTAATATTTTCTTTTGTATACACACGTAAATATAATGCATGTACAAGTTTTGTAAAGAAAGTCACTGAAGATGGAGACAAGTGTACAGATTTTACATTACAGTTAAAAAGGAAAATCATGACTCACTTGAATTGACAGAATATGTCAGCATACTCGGGGGGGATGCCGCTGGCCTGGAGGACAGTAACACGGAAGGTAAAGATGCTGCCCACCTCCAGCTGGCCAGCCAGCCCCTCACCGAGGCTCAGCTTGGTGTCTGTGACGTTACCCAGTTTAAGGTCTGAAAAGAACAACAGGCAAGCTCAGTGACACTTGCGAGGTGATTTATCTAAAGTGACCATCAGCTGCAGCTGCGAGCTTGTGATTTCTTGGCCTCAGATTTGTTTTACTTTTAAAGCTCATGATTTGTAGAAGGGATTCTACTGTTCACTCATAATTCAGCCTTCGACAGATTCCTTCACAAAAACCACAGCGAGCTAGTTTCCATGACAAAGAGGAATAAATTCTTATTTTGCATTTGATACGACCATCTGGCAAGTGTTTCCCACTGGCCTGACAGGTTGAAATTTACGAATGAAGAGGTGAAGGTCTGGTAGCCGTACCCATGTCATTAATTCTGTTGAGCTCCTCTGAGGGCGTGATGACCTCTGAACTTTGACCCTGACCCTCCACAATGCGCAGCTCTTCCAGGGACAAGCCAGAGCGGGTCATGACGGAGGGAAAATCATTCTGATTGGAAGGATAAACAGCAGATATTAGCATACAGCTCACAGAGAGAAATTGATTAGCCAAACATCAACCTGTGTTGATGTGTTTTTGTTGTGCAGCTACAGTTCATTAAGCAGAGACAATATCTACAAATGATACAAGAGCATAACCCCCAAACTCTGAGCTAAAACCATCTGACTGGATGGCAACACTCAAAATGACACACCCACAGTCCTACAAACTAAGAAAGTGAGTTTCAAACTCCTTTCATCTGACTTTGGGCTTACCTTTCTGAAGTACTCGTCATCAAAAGAAATCTTGGCGGTTCCCGACTGTCTCACTCCTGATCCGTAGTCTGGAGCCTCCTCATCAGCTACAAAGACACAAACCAAGCCTGTGATCACAATCTGTCGGAGACACGGCTGACTTAGAACTGCCTCAGCACATCAAACAGAATATATCAAGCATCTCGGGGAATCGCTGCTCGCCAGCAGATCTGTAGCTTCAGGACACACCAACTTCCTGTTGCCTTGACTTGCTTTTAAAGCAACGTCAGAACCACACATTTATATGGAGTGCATGATCTTACTGATGCAGCAAAAAACAAAAAGTCCTGTGGTGCTTGTAATAGTTTTATCTGCTTAGAGAATCTTACCAGCTATGGCTTGGACCCCCACGCGCAGGAAACCCTGCACCTCACCCTTCTCTGTTACTATGGCAACCCGGTGGACAAGTGGCACAGGGTACAGCAGGTTGCTCAGGTACACAAAAGCTCTGAGAGCAAAAGGAGAAGAAAGTGATGAGAATCTCAGAGTCGTGCAGCAGCACTCTGATCCAGACATCAACACCATAAGAAGTGTGTAACTGCAATGCTATCTGTCGTTTTTTTAACGCAGCCTACAAAAAGCAGTGTGCACAAGAACCAGATCTGTGATCCAGTTGTTTAAACATCCAACATGCCCACATTTGTTTAGTACATATTAATGAAAACAATAGCATATGGTAAAATGCAACAATGATATGAAGCACGCAAATAATAATAAATAAATAAAAAGATAATGTTAAAAGATACTCTTCTCTATAAGCAGCAGCAGATTCAACTTGTTTATTTCCTCTGCATGATGGGGGTATGACAGAACAACAGGATGCAGCCGCACGGGCTGTAAAAGTAAAATAAAATAAAAGGGTACCCTGATGCATGCTCAATAATCCAGGTAGAAAAATCTAAAAAAGCTAAGTCTGGTCCTCTGGACATTCAAAAAACAAAACAAAGTATTCAGCTCAGTCTATTTAATTTTTTTGCTTTGTTTTGTTTTTTGAATGTCCAGAGGACCAGACTTAGCTTTTTTTAGAAAATAAAAGGGTGTTTACCGTGTTGTTAGGACAGTGTTAGTCACAGTTGCTGACATTTTGTTTTGTTGAATTGTTTATAAAGCACCTTCTGAGATGTTCCTTCTTTCTACCCTGCAAAATCTTTCTTCATCTCTGGCCTGAAAAACTTCAGGCCAAGATCAACCAGTGAAATCTCTGAAGTCGCATCATGACGCAGGTGTCAGCTACTGTGGGTTCTGTCTGGCTGTAAGCACTGACCTGTCGGTTAATTGTGAGCCTATAACACGGTTATTACAAATCTGTTGTGTTTACAGCGCTGATACTGCATGTTATGTGTTCTGGATTTTGAAATATTAGTTTAATCCTTCAAGTTCTAAGATACCTATCCTAGAAAGTTTATAACAAATGCAAAGTAAATTGAGATCCATTTTAGGATCATCTGACCATCTTTTCAAAAGAAATTAGAATTAGTTTTTGCAGAAAAGGTTGAAAATAGTGCAGATTTGATAACTCAGTAACATCACACTCATCTGAATATTATTTATTAGTTAAAAACAAAACATATATAGCTTCACGTCTTCCTCAAACCTAGTCCAATTTTGACGACGCCACATGAATAAAAATTCCAATAGTTTCTTTAGGTTTGCCTTCTAGGATGCAACTAAAGATTTAAACAATGCATCAAAAAACAAACATCTGGATTATTTTGAAACTACTACATCAAGAGTCTTTCCAAATAGTTCAGATCAACAAATACTTGAAAGATTAGGCACAGCTGCTGACTGCATGAAGATTGGACTGCAGTATGTGGGAATATATCTGAGAAATATCTTTTAATTGTTTTTAAAGCAAAAAGATTTACTGAAATGGTCAGTAAAATATAATTAACTTTATTAGTATCATATTGACCAGAGGAATACCAAGGTGTTTTGATCACCGTTGTCAATAATCCCACCCATTAAGAACACCATGTCATGATGATTTGCAAACCAACTACCAGTATATGTCACATGTGTGCCAATGGATTCAAAGTAAAAAATAAATAAAAAACAGCTAATGGATGGCCTGCCACTGAAAGTTTCATAGGTTATCTGGATATTATTTAATCTGAATGAGGATTTCAAACAAATCCAGGTAGGTACACTGAACAAACATAAATCCAACTCTTGTGTTTTTGCTCCCATTTTTCATGAGCTGAACTTAAAGACCTAAGACTTTTTCTATGTACACTGAAGGTCTTTTTCTCTTAAATATTGTTCACAAATGTTGAGTACGTCTGTGTTAATGAACACTTCTCTTTTGCCAAGATAATCCATCCACCTCACAGGTGTAGCAGAACAAGACGCTGATTAGACAGCCTGATTATTGCACAGGTGTGCCTTAGGCTGACCACAATAAAAGGCCACTCTGAAATGTGCGGTTTTATCACACAGCACAATGCCTCAGATGTCACAAGTTTGAGGGAGCGTGCAGTTGGCATGCTGACTGCAGGAATGTCCACCAGAGCTGTTGTCCATGAACTGAATGTTCAATTCTCCACCATAAGCTGTCTCCAAAGGTGTTTCAGAGAATTTGGCCATGCATCCAACCGGCCTCACAACTGCAGACCACATGTAACCACACCAGCTCAGGACCTTCACCTCCAACATCATCTGAGACCATTCACCCGGACAGCTGCTGCAACATTCAGTTGGCATAACCCAAGAATTTCTGCACAAACTGTCAGAAAACGTCTCAGGGAAACTCATCTTCATACTTGTCGTCCTCATCAGGGTCTCCACCTGACTGTAGTTCGCCATTGTAACTGACTTCATCCATCCATCAATTATTTTTACCTGCTTCTTCCTTTCCGGGTCATGGGGGTCACTGGTGACCATATTCAGCACTTACTGTGCGAGAGGCAGGGGACACCGTGGACGGGTCTCTAGTCCATCACAGGGCCACATAGAGACAAATGAGACAAACAACCATTCACTCTCTCACTCACACCTAGGGACAATTTAGAGTTACCAATCAGTCTAACATGCGTTTTTGGTCTGTGGGAGGAAACCAGAGTCCCTGGAGAAAGCCCACGCATGCAGAGAGAACATGCAAACTTCAACCAGAAAGGTGCCCGGCCAGGATTTGATCTGGCGATCTTCATGCTGACAGCCAACAGCTCTACCAACTGAACCACCGTGCCGCCTATTATAAGCAACTTGAGTGAACAAATGTTCATATTTCATGGAGTATGGCACGTTGGAGAGGTGTTCTCTTCACAGATGAATCCTGGTTTTATGGCATCATGTGGGTGAGCAGTTTGCTGTTGTCAACATTGTGAATCGAGCAGTTCATGGTGGCGGTGGGGTTATGGTATGGGCAGGCTTATGTTATGGACAATGAACACAGGGTCTATTGTGATTACATGTGGTCTGCGGTTGTGAAGCCTGTTGAATGTACCGTACCGCCAAATTCTCTGAACATGGGCATTCCTGCAGTCAGCATGCCGAATTTTCACTCACTCAAAACTTGTGACATCTGTGGTATTGTGCTGTGATAAAACTGCACATTTTACCATACCATACCACTTTATTTATAAATCACTTTAAACAGTGACAGTGCACACCAAAGCGCTGTACAGGGACAGACAGGCCAAGCACACAGCAACAAATTGCATAACGGGAAACCGAATATAGAAACAAAAAACAATAGTGGATAACAACAGCAACATGACCAACACCGTGTGATGCACACAGGCTCAGCACAGATCATGCAGTGCCAAAAGCCAGGGAATAATAGTGTGTTTCAAGCGAGATTTAAAAACTGTGAGGGAGGGGGGCCTGTCTGACAAGCAGAGGTAACTCGTTCCACAGTCTTGGGCCTGTGACAGAGAAGGCCCTGTCACCTCTGCACTTGAGACGGGTTCCTGGAACTGTGAGGAGCAACTGGTCTGCTGACCTGAGAGAATGTGGTGGGACATACAGCTGCAGCAGATCAGTAAGATAGGAGGGGCATAGCTGTTTAGTGATTTATAGACATACAAGAGCATTTTGAATTGGATTCTAAGGTAAACCCGAAGCCAGTGCAAGGAGGCCAAAACAGGTCTAATGTGCTCTCTTTTACTTGTGCTGGTTAAAAATTGGGCTGCCGCATTCTGGACCAGTTGAAGTCTAGTAATGGAGGTCTGATTAATACCAAAAAGGAGTGAGTTGCAATAGTCGCGCCTGGACATGATGAATGCATGAATTACGGTCTCCAGGTTATTTTTGGACAATATGGACTTCAGCTTAGACAGCCACCTCAGCTGGAAAAAGCAGGATTTAACAAATCATATTTACATGACTGTTGAGTTTCAGAGAAGGGTCAAGTATCACTCTCAGATTGGTGACTCTTTGTTTCACTAATGGCGCGAGAACGGACAGGTCAATACAGTGGTTGGTGATTGCGTTATTGGGAGGAAACAGCATAACTGCAGACTTCTTCTCATTGAAACTCAAGAAATGTAAAGCCATCCCGTCTCTGATGTCAGCCTGGCAGCCCAGTAATGGTTGAATAGAGAGAGTACCGTTATGTCTGATTTGAATGTCGTCGGCGTAGAAATGAGAAGATATGTTGTGTTTCCGGAAAATAGCACCTAGTGGCAGCAGGTATAGAAAATAAAAGGGGACCGAGGATGGACCCATGCGGTACCCCCCATTTAAGCGCTGCCGAGGCAGAACTACAACCTTTGATGGAGACACAAAAGGATCTGTCAGCGAGGTAAGATCTAAACCATTCGAGGGCTGACCCCGTGATGCCCACCCACTGCTCTAACCTCGCAATGAGGATCTCATGGTCGATCATATCAAAAGCAGATGTAAGGTCCAGTAGAGAAGGAGCTCAGAAGGTCCAGTAAGGAGCACAGAATCACCAGCGTCTGTGAGTAGGAAGATGTTAAAAACCTTAAGTAGAGCCGTTTCAGTGCTGTGGAGAAGTTTAAAGCCAGTCTGGAATAGCTCCAAGATGGCATGATCCTTTGGAAAGCATTTCAGCAAGGACTCCACTATTTTTTCCAGTAGTTTAGCGACAAATGGGAGTCTGGAGACAGGTTGGAAGTTGGACATGACTGAGGGGTCAAGGCTAGGTTTTTTCAAGAGAGGTTGGACAGCAGCATGTTTAAAGTAGGGATGGGGCAGATCCGATCCAGTATCGGTATCGGTATCCGATACCAGCATTATTTAAGTATCGGGTATCGGATCAAACCTGCCGATACTTTTCCGATCCAGTTTCAAAGAGCACTTGTGTTCAATCACATTCTGTGACTGCCCTTCTTAACATTGTCTGAGATAAACCCAATGAAGACACTCTTAAGCCTTACAATAGGGGGTTCCCTATTGTAAGGCTTAAGAGTGTCTTCATTGGGTTTATCTCATACAATGTTAAAATGAATAGTTTGGGTGCAAAAGTTCCATTATACAGAGTCAAATACCTGAACAGTATCGGATCGGGAAAGTATCGGTATCGGTCGATACTGAGTTAATAAGTATCGGTATCGGATCGGAAGTGAGAAATGTGGATCGGTGCATCCCTAAAAAAAAAACACTTATTTTTAAATTTGATACACAATTATCAATGAATAAATTAATAAATCCAATCAACTACTTAGACTACAAGCATGTTTTAAAGTAAAAAACCTGGATGACCCTAAATATTCTGATTTTGAACACAGACAATACTATGGTTTTAGTTTTTGGACCTGAGCATCTTATGAATGCAATTTTCAGTCTTTCATCCTACTTAGATGCCATTAATCAGGCCTCCAGTTCTAATGTTAAAAATATTGGTGTTATTTTTGATCAGGACATGTCTTTTATCCCTCACATTAAAAACGTTACTAGAACCACAATCTTCCACCTGTGTAATATCACTAAAATTAGAAACCTCTTATCTAAAAATGATGCAGAAAAACTAGGTCATGCATTTGTCATGTCTAGACTGGACTATTGCAATGGTTTGTTAGCTGGGTGTCCAAATGCTTATTTAAAACATATAAAAACAGTACTAAACCCTTGCCTTATGGATAATTCTTGATCTTTTTTTGTAGTATTCAGAGTTTATTGTTGTTTGCACCACATGTGGTGGAACTAAATTATGTGCACAGGGACCTAGTTACATCCAGCAATAAAATGTAAAAGAAAAACTGTAATAAGATCCAAGATATGAACTAAGAAAAATGATAACTAAAAATGACACTGAGCATGGACTTTGTCGATAACTAAATATACACTAAGCAGTAGTAGTATAAACATATGCTGAACAACAGGACAGACATGAGTCTGTGAGCAGATTGTTAATGCCTGTAGTTTTGTAATTTTTATTAATAATAAAAATTGCAAAACTTTAAAACTTCACAAAACTACAAAAAATCCTAATAATTTAGATAATCATGTGGAGTCAACCTGTTTCTTCCATTTGTATTTGTGTAGAGCTCGTACTGCAGTAAGGAGTGGTTTGTTTTTCAGAACCTAAGAGTAAAACTCTGAGTAAGACATTTCATTATTGAGATTGACAATGAACTCATTTCTAATTAGTTCAGAAGAACATTTGTTTCATACATCAGTCCACTTATTTTTCACGAAAGAAATCATTTCCACAATTCCAGTGGAAGATGGGATGAAGACAAAGGATACAACAGCTGGATGTTGGGGAGGTCAGCTGCCTGAAGACTTGATCCACCTCTCTGCTGTTTCCTTAGACTGCCACCTTCTCCTGAGCTTCTGTGGTGAGGTGCTGCAGTCACACATTCTTCATGTAGCTCATCCATAGACGTGCTTAGTCTGCCAAAAGGAGTTAAACGTTTTATGATCTGAGTTCACCAGAGGCACATAGGTCATGTACAGTGGTAAATAAATGGGAACAAATATTTTATCTTTAGGAATTTGCATCATATCCTAAGTAATTTTTGAAATTACTTTAATACATCATATACAGTTGTAGGGATATCGCAGCGGTCAGTTTTGCTGACCGTACAATATTCCAGATGATAGATTGATCGATCAGGTTTTCACCTGACAAACTTATCATCAATATTCACGAGTTCTCTCTTTTTAGATTAATACCTATAATTCTGTGCCTTGGAGGTGAGAATGTAAAGACATGAAACGTCAATTTATGAACTGAATCATTTAATTAACAAATCATTAAATTACACCACACATTTGTACATGTTTGGATCGATCGAATTTCCTATAACTAACTATCGACAGATTTAAATTTTGAACAACAGACAAGTAAAAGATGACATTACTTCTTCTGCAGGTACTCTTAACTTAGTTTGTTGCTGACAACAGATATAAAGTTTAAAGGGAAGTTTTTAGCATAAGAAGGAGGAAAGGTGGAAAAGAAGGGGTGAACTATCTTGAATGTTTATAACCAGAACATGACACGTTCCCCGTGCGATCTCCAGCTGGACGTACCGTATGTCCGGTGTGTAAACAATCAGCGACTCGTTACCTTTTGACGGTCTACCAAGAATGGATCGATCCTTGAAGTCCGGAGAGGTCAGTCTGTTTAGATTGTAGCTTCTCACGTCCGCCTTTGACCCACTGAAGTAACGTAGTCTGGTTGATGTTTCAAGAGTAAAAGTGTTCTTGGATGTGAACACTCATTGTGGTCGGAGCTTAGAAGCTCAGGTGAGTTAACAGCAGTCTTGCTATTAATTCGGCTGTTGAACTGGACCGTTGACGCTTGGTCCAAGTTCTCAGCTTCAAAGAGAAAGTCAATTCATGTCAACTTTCTTCCAGCAACTACTGAAGAGAAGTTAGATGTGAAGGTTTTAACTGAAACGTGACCCAGAAAACGTGTTATTTTCTGATTGGCCGGATGGCATCAGAAGTTGATGTGAGAATGACATCAACACGTTGAAAGGGGGTCAAAAGATTAGTTTGTCAGAAAGATAAAGTGTTAGTTTCAGATGTCAGCATTTTATGATAAAACTGATTCCTTTGCCTTAACACTTTAAGCAAAATACTGTTGGTTTGATTAAAACAACGTCATTAAGCATCACATATGGGACCTATGTTAATGATAATAGCAAAAACAGATATTATTCATCTGATTATTAATTAGGACAAAAACAAAAGTCTCTTCTGAGGAGATTGTCCTGAGCTCAAACTAAAATGAGATAAACAGTGTCACTGAATCTTCACTGTAGGTTTGAGAAGAGAAATCCTTCATGAATAACATTTTGAGAAAATGTCCAGTTTAAATTAAATAGTCCTTGACTATCAAACATTAAATGCACTACAGTAATGCTTATACAAATAACACAAATTATTCATTGATGAACTTTGAATTAATACAAATTAAAAGAAGTCTCTGGATGACTTAATTTGTAATGTTTGATTCAAAGTAAAAGTAAAAAAAGTATTATTGTCCCTTCAGGAATAACTCCCAAAAAGTTCATTACTGAGAGCGATCAGAGACGTGCTTCAAACTCAAGGTTGTATCACTACAGTCCCCCCTTTTGGAACTCATCGCCTGTCCACGGGGATGAGGTCCAACATGAAAAGATACCACCAAATGTCTCTGATCTTGATGTAATCCAGCAAGTGGAAAAACCAAAAATTATAATCCCATAAATTTCTGGAAATTCCATACTGTTCGTAGGTAATCCCTTAGCGGAAAGCTTTTAATCCTTTGGAAAACAAAGTCTTATAATCCACAACGGTAATTCCACAGCGGTAATCCAATATCGATTAGAGTTGTTGATTTCATCAGCAACAATAGTTTTTAATCAGCATATATAGGGGGTCCCTCAATTGACGTAGAGGAGGCGGTCCTTGGATGAAGGATGAAGACCGACATTGGAGTAGCAGGTCCCCACATCGAAGGTTGAAGGATGGTTGGCTTCCAGTCCGTGCCACTCTGGTTCTATGTGTCATGCATTTATGTGGTTTTAGGTGGGCTTATGATTGGGATTTTACATTAAGCCTTACCTATATGCACCTGGTATGTAAGCTATCATGGTTTAGATCAGCTGCAATTACCAATTAAGGGGTGGATCATTTATCAAAAGTTAAAATATAGGGATCTATACCTATCGAAGATTCAGGAGGGCTTCTGTAACAAAGGCCTCTTCTTCGAAACTATTCCTCCATTCATAACTTAGCTTAAAGTTAAACTAAGATAGAAAAGAAAATATAGTTTGGTCTAAATGTCTGTTGTCCTTTAAGACGACGACGTAGGATTTGGTATTCCCTATGAATTTTGAAGTCTATGGTGAGACTCATCAAAATGAATAGATGATCTAGAATCGGTTCAATTTAGAAATTACGAGGCCAGTGTAGTTTATGGTACCTAAAGTAGCTATAAACTACATTGACTCTTCATCGACTGAGGTTTAACAAAATGAAAACTGCATGTTGGCATAGTTAAATCCGTTTACGTCTTTAACTTATCATTAATAAAAACCTCTTTTGGCTGGGAGTGTTCAGAAAACAATACCAAGTTTCAATAACAACAAAAGTAGCAATTAAGCAACTAGAAAACAACGTTTCACTGTTTCAACTCACTGTGGTCGTCAGAATCCAACGTGTATCACACAAGAAAACAGGTCTTAGCTTTATAACCGATGTCAATTAAATCTTGTGGATTTAAACGATTGTTAAGGTTAGTTTTTTGTTGTGGGTTTTTAGACTTAGCGTTTCTAAGTTCTAGTTGGAGCGGTTTCTTTTAGCAACTAATATAGTTTAAACTGTTTAGTTTATTTACTATCGTGTGCTTGGACGACCTTAATTTCCCATGAAGTCTGTGAGTTTGCAAGATCTTTGTCGTTTGTGGGGTTATTGAAATCTTTGTCTTTGTCTTGGGCATGACCTAACATCATGGTGGTCATGGTGGTCCCCCATGACCTGTGGTCATGGGGGACCACGCACACAGGTGAGGACGTCCGTCCATGGGCACAAGTTAGGATGCCTTTGTTTAGTCTAAGCAGTTTGCGCAGCGTATTGGGAACCGTACACAGGAACCTTATAGGTTTCGGCCAACGTTTCTTCTTACGCTTACCTCTCTCTGTGTAATTCAGGTGTGTCACAACCGTCGGTGCAGTCGCAGGTGTGTCTGATTGTTCAGACTGCAACGGGACACTGACGTGTGTGTTTTCCCACTTCTTGACTGAAGAGAGGCTCTTTGAGCCTGTAAGAACTATGTAATTTCTGAGTAGTTCTAGACTCAAATGCTCTTGAACCAAGGTTTCATCGAAAGCTTGGCTGGTTGCCGATTTATCTGTCCCAGAGGGCAGTACAGCGTCTTCGGAGTGGGATCCGTGGATCTCCACACCTTCTTCTACCTGTGGTAGGTAGTGTTCAGTGAGTGCTGATTGTTCCAGCTCGCAGAGGAGGTTCTCTTGTCGGGCCAGGGTTGGGTCCAACTGTTGTGTCTCTTCTGCCTCACCTGTATTTGAAGGTTCACTTGCCGAGCTTGTGCTCTCGGTTGGGGAGTCATCCGTGCCTTCTGCGGTACCATCTGTTAGACAGACAGTGTCGTGACCTTCAGGATCTTGATGACTGTCAGCATTTTGTTGGCTGTCAGCTTCTTTGACAATGTTGTTGTTATTGTCCTCAATGTTATTATTGTTGAAAGCTGTGTGCTCCAAGTTTTTGTGAAAGGCAGTGCTGCACATCGCTCCACCAGGTTGGACAATGATGTCTGTGTTATTATCAATGATAATGCCACTCATTGTATCAGGTTGGTCAACCACTGTAACATTCAAATCCTCAAACAAACAACTTACTTCCTCTGTCTCTTCCGAGCGCAGAGGTGTTGTGCCTTTTTTCTGGAGCATTTGTGACTCTTTGCATGTCTCAAACTGTTGCATTCGAGGTGCAGGAGGAGGAGCAGGTCCTTGGCTCTGAACAAACCTCTTTGGGTTTTTCGTAGAGTGGATATCTCCCTTTTGTGGTATTGTGCCTGTCTCAGATTTATCTATCTGAGTAGCCACATGAGCAGAGCTCCGTTTAAACCACTTTGAGTCATTGTTCCAGTTGGCACCAACATTTCGTTGTTTGTTGGTTTGAAAATCTTGTTTATCCTCGCTTTCCGTAGAAGAGGGAACCTCTTCTATTTTTAGCGACTGGGGTTTGACCTTTTGACCTGGGCACACCTCTAAGGGTGTTTGGCTTTGCATGTGAGCTTCAAAAACATTTATAGCGCACTCTTTTATTTCATCGATGGTGTTTTTGTAATAACACGTGAGGTGTAGAACTTTTCTCAGCGTGGAGTGGAGATTGAAGCTGAAAAGCAGTTTGAAATTTTCATCTTCCTGCATTTCTGGTTCATTTCGATCACCAAAATATGCATTTTTAATTCTATCACAGAACAGTAATGGGTGTTCATCTTTCTCTTGCAAGATGTGCTTTGCAGCTAGGCATCCACCATGCTTAGCGGGAGTTTCTTCCAACTCACCTGGGGACACCTGTAAGGGTGTCTCGCTTTGCAGGTGAGCTTCGAAAACATTCACAGCGCACTGCTTTATTTCTTCCATGGTTTGCTTTTTATACAAACCCATGGTGCACAGCTCAGATCTTATCTCCGGGAGGAGATTTTTGCTGAAAGCAACCCTGAAAAGTACCTGTTCTTCCAGGCCCGGTTCTTTTATGTCACTCTGGTACGCCTGGAGAATCCTGTCAAAATACATCAAAGGATGTTCACCTTTTTTCTGCAAGACATTAAGAGCAGCTGAGTAGTCACCACGCTTTGAGACAGATTCTCTCTCTGTGCGAGGTGCAGGAGGAGGAGCAGGTCTTTGGCTTGGGGGTTCCAGTTGGAACCCTTTGTTGTATGAGACAACAAGATGCTCATACTTCCTAAACCTTGGACGCGCAACTCTTTGAACTTCCATCTTTGTATTGATTCTTTTTTTGAAAAAATCAAGTAAGATGGTCCTTATTTTAATGTGTGCAGATAAATCTTTACCTTCATCTAGCTGTGAGTCAATCAAACTAACCAGCTTTCTGGTTTAAGTGTTTCACTGTGTAATAAGTATTTCTATTCATAGGTACCTTCTCTCAGGTTTTACCCTTAAATGAATTGTAAAAGTTAAATGCTTTCTTGCAGTGTTAACTTTAAATATAACTTATTTTTTAACAACAGTTACTAACTAACCCAAGCATGATTTCCGTTTTACTTACTCAGACGCTTTTCAAAAGATTTGAAATAAATGCAATATTCACACTAAAATGTTCCCAGGAAGCTGTTCCATCATACCTTAAAAAGATGTATTGCAGTTTGGCTAAACTGTTTAGCTGTATTTTGACAGTTATCAGGAGTGAAAAGGGATTTCCTTGTTATTTTAAATATTTTTTATTTAAAATAAACTGGAGTGCACAGAATAACTTTAACAGATGTTTTAAAATAAATGCAGGTTTTAGCATCTATTCTGTGTAAATGTTTCCTGTTCTCATTCTTTTAAACCAGCAGATTGCAGGTTTTCAAAGCTTAAATTTACCACGATGTGACTGTAATTACTCGTCCTGGCCGCTTTAGAGGCGCTGTTGACTCTAAGGCCACGTTGACTACTGCTAATTCCGTTAGCTAGAAAACAAACTCGGTGAAAAATAATTTTTTTTGGATGAGTTTTAGCCTGGATGTGACAATCGCTTAAACAAACGTTCATTTAAGAATAAGAAGAGTTCATGCTCAATAATACAGAAACCATCTTGGCTCCAGCAAACTGGTTGGTCCACTTAAGTTGTTTACTGCTTGGTGGGAAAAGGGTTTGCTGGAACTCCTCTGACTGATGATGCCCTCCGGATGGAGGGTGAAACGTTTCTATAAAAAATAAACTGTCCAGATGACCTGACTGAGACTTATTGGATGATTATAGATGACTATTAAATGCAGACCGTTCTATTTACCGAGGGAGTTTACAGCTGTTTTGATTGTTGCTGTATATATTCCTCCAAGCTCCAACAGCAAAGTTAGAAGTGAGGCTTTGAATGAACTATATCTGCACATCAGCGAGCAGCAAACAGCCCATCCTGATGCTTTTCTCATCACGGCTGGTGATTTCAACCATGCAGATTTAAAGAGTGTATTTCCAAAAACATACAGAAACATAAACTTTGCAACAAGAGGAAACAACACACTGGACCAAGTTTACACCACCATGAAAAATGCCTACAGAGCCCTCCCCCTCCCCCACATTGGTGCTTCTGACCATATCTGTGTTATGCTAAAGCCAGCATACAGGCCGCTGGTGAAAGTCACAAAACCAGTCCGCAAGCAGATACGAGTGTGGCCAGAGGGGTCTTCAGAGGCACTCCAGGACTGTTTTGACACCACAGATTGGGGTATGTTCAAAGAAGCTGCTACCACAAACAACAACACATGTCTCCAGGAGTACTCAGACACTGTATGTTCATACATCACCAAGTGCATTGATGATGTTACCAACCTCAAAACCATCACTGTTCGGGCTAATCAGAAGCCATGGCTGACAGCTGAGGTTCACAGACTCCTGAAAGCCAGGAATGCTGCCTTCAAAGCGGGAGATCAGGTGGGCCTGAAGGCAGCCAGAAAGAACCTGGATCGAGGCATCAGAGAGGCCAAGGAGCAGTATTCCAGGAAAATAGCTCACCGTTTCAAGGACAGCAAGGATACACGCAGTCTGTGGCAGGGAATACAGACCATCACAGACTACAAACCCCCCCAGACCTGTGACAGCTCAACCTCTACGCTGAATGAACTGAATGAGTTCTTTGCTCGGTTTGAGGCAAGTAACAGCACACCTGCACATAAATTCCCCCCTCTCCTGATGGCCAGGTGCTGGCGCTGTCCTCAGACAGCGTAAGGCGATCATTTATCAAGATTAATGCCCGGAAGGCCTCTGGTCCTGACAACATACCTGGTCGTGTGCTGAAGGACTGTGCAGGGGAACTCGCAGCGGTCTTCACGGACATCTTTAACATCTCACTGAGCCAGGCCATCGTCCCCACCTGTTTCAAAGCCACCACCATCATCCCTGTCCCAAAGAAGGCAACGCCCGCATGCCTCAATGACTATCGCCCAGTAGCACTCACCCCCATCCTGATGAAGTGCTTTGAACGGCTAGTCATGAAAAGCATCACATCTGTCCTCCCTGCCTCCCTGGATCCCTTCCAATTTGCATACCGACCTAATCGCTCAACCGACGATGCCATCTCCTCTGCCCTCCACACAGCTCTCACACATCTGGACACGAAGGACTCTTATGTTAGAATGCTGTTCATCGACTTCAGCTCGGCATTCAACACCATCATCCCCCAACAGCTCATCCATAAACTGGACAGTCTGGGGCTGAACACCTCAATGTGTAACTGGCTGCTAGACTTCCTGACCGGGAGACCACAGACAGTACGGATCGGGAGTAACACATCTAGCACCATCACATTGAACACAGGGGCCCCACAAGGATGTGTGCTGAGCCCCCTTCTATTCACCCTGCTAACACACGACTGCACACCATCGTACAGCTCCAACCACTTCATCAAGTTTGCGGACGACACAACAGTGGTAGGTCTCATCAGCAACAACGATGAGACGGACTACAGGAACGAGGTGAGCCGCTTGGCCTTGTGGTGCGGACACAACAATCTCACTCTCAACGTGGAGAAGACAAAGGAGATTGTCGTGGACTTCAGGAAGAGGGATGCACAACATGCCCCTCTGACCATCAACAGCACCGCAGTGGAGAGAGTGGACAGCACCAAGTTCCTGGGAGTGCACGTCTCAAAGGACCTGTCCTGGAGCAGGAACACTGCAGCACTGGCCAAGAAGGCTCACCAGCGCCTCTACTTTCTCCGCAAGCTGAAAAGGGCTGGAGCTTCAACCCCCATCATGTGCACCTTCTACAGGGGTGCCATAGAAAGTGTCCTGACCAGCTGCATCACTGTGTGGTTTGGTGCATGCACTGCATCATGCCGCAAGAGCCTCCAGCGCATCGTGAAAGCAGCTGAGAAGATCGTCGGCACCTCCTTGCCCTCACTGCAGGACTTACACAGCAAACGCCTCACTCGGAAAGCCCACTGCATGGCAGGTGATCCCACACACCCACTACACAGCCGCTTTAGACTGCTGCCATCAGGGAGGAGACTGAGGAGTCTCCAGGCTCGAACCAGTAGACTGAGAGACAGCTCTGTTCATCAGGCAGTCAGAATGCTAAACACTCTGCCTGCTCTGCCTCCCCTCCCATTTGAACTGCCTTAACACAAAAAACTTTCTCACACATTACCACTCAACACAAAGATTTTAACACTGGACTCTGTGTCATCAAACGGGTTATTCACTAAACTCTCGGTCATGTGCTCATTCAGTTTGCACTACTTCTCATATTTGCACTAATGTTTGTATTACATTACTGCCTATAGTCATACTACTGTTTACATTCACTGTTTACATTTATTAATACTGTTTACATTTATTACTACTGCTTTACATTTATTACTACTGTTTACATTTACACTACTTTTATCTACACTACTGCAGATACATATACAGTATTCTCTGACTAGCCTTATCTAAGGATGCCAAATGTGCCTTATGTGCCTTACTTCATATGCCACTTTGCCTATATACCAACATCAACTACCTCATACATATACTGTGTACATTAACTTATATGCTGCTGTGCCACTCTTTGCAAATGTCAATGCTAGAAACTTCAGTTTATTTTATAGATATACTTTTTATACTTTTTATACTACTATGCAAAAACTCAGGACAGTATTACACTTTTATTATTTCATTTTATGCTTATGTTCATTGGGTGTTTGGTGTTTTAGGGGTGTTTGGTGTTTCAGTGTTGGTGTAAATTTTCATACTTTTATACTATTATGAAAAAACTCAGGACAGTGTTACACTTTTACTATTTTATGCTTATGTTTATTAAATGTTTTAGTGTTTAGTGTTTAGATGGTTACTGTTGCACCGAGGGACTGAGAGAAACGCAATTTCGGTCCTGTGTATGTCCTGTACATATTGCAGTTCTGACAATAAAGTTGACTTTGACTTTTTGGCTTAGAGTAGAAATAGCTATTTTTTTCATTAGTAGCTATGGCAAACAAGGAACTCAAATCAACTGTCTGTTGAAACAGTTCAGGATGTCGTGCTTATTTGACACATGAACAGAGTTAACAAGAACAGGGCCATAGTAGGACTCATTTTCAGCCTTGGATTTTCATGCCTCAGAGTGGCCCACTTTAGATCACAACCTATTATTATTAAAATCATGCATTTATAACCTTACATTTGGGCAATTCTAGAATCTGCCCTTTAGTGTCACAAATGGGTTTTTGGATTCAAAGACAGACAGACACAGGAGTGCAAAAAACAAGAAAGTTTTTTATTATATGTGACTGGCCATGGCAAAGCCAGGAACAAGTCTCCCCTGGGTCATTTTGAGTTATTTACAGAATCTGAAAGTGTGGGTTCTAAGCTATCCGATGATACCAAATAAGGGCCAGTTTACACGGCGCGTATTTTGAGTGTAACCGCTACTTTCTCTTTGCGACTTTGCTTATCGCCTACACGACGCTGCTGGCCCCCCTCGATGACACCGATACTTTTCTGACCCTGCTCTCAAGGTGGAAGTTTTTCGCTGACCCCCCGTTGATAATGTAAACATCTCCCGTGGAGCTTTTGTTTGAACACATGCACGCAGCACGCACGCGCAGACAGCCGGCATTTTAACAATGGCGGTGGACTGGACAGTGGACACACGCACCACTTTCTGAACTATAGCTGATGGAATATATTTTGATTCTCATATTTAATTATTCTACACCTTACCTGCATCTGTGTTGGAAGAGAGCCAGCTGCCTGGATCCAGTTGTCTGTTAACGAGGCAGTCGGACATTTCACGTGTCACGCTGCACTATAACATACTAAATGTGCTATATATTAACAGTTTAACAATAATAAACAGTATTTATGTTAGCGTGGGAGATATTTACATTTATCTGAGCTAAATGAAGCTATCTGGACTCGTTACGTCATGCCTAACATGCTGCATGTTGAAAATGAAGACACCAGGTTGATTTTTAATTTATTTATTTATTCAACACCACAAACTCATGTCACAAACACTGAGAATTAAATTGAACACTTTTAAAAACACGTTAACCGAACTTTAATGAACTGGACTCTGTTGTTTTCATCCCACTGGACCCACATCCGAACCGCCGGTCCGCTTCGTGGAACAGCTTCGACCTCGCAGGAAAAAAATAAAAATAAAACCTCAGTTGGTTGTTCTGTGATCGAACTAAACACAAGGAAACATTATTAAGAACATTGTTTACCTTGTAGCGCTGCTGTAAATCAGCTGATTCTCACGGACTAAAGTCAGACATGTTGACTCGGTTCCGGTCCAGTCAGCAACTGGTGTGCAGATGAAGCGGTCCACTTGGTGTCAGATCTGTTGACTCTTATCCAAATTCCAGCTTTAACTTGTTGTTAACTTGTTGACAACAACTTGTAGTAGCTGAACTTTTAGCCAGAGAGGAAAACAGGCTGCCTCGTCTGCTCTGTTTACCTCAAGCAGCAGTGGCGCATGCGCAGTAGTGAAGGTTCCAAAGATCACAGCGCCATCTACAGGCCCAGCATGGTAACTACAGTAAATTCATGAGTACGGGGGGTGGGGGGGAGAGAGTCGTATCCACAGAATTCGCCCATGTCAACTCTAAACTTTCAACCTAATTAACATACCCAAAAGTTGTGTTTCCCCCACACAGTGTCCATGTAAACAGGGCCTAAGATTAGGGAGAAAACAGGCCTCAAAGCATTAGAAGAATGTCCCCATTCCAGAAGCATTACCTGGGGGTGTTAACAATTGCTGTTCATTTACATTAATTTGCGTTAACCCAACCCCCAGCACTGACTGTCAACACAGACTCTGCCTAGGAAGGTGTACAGAACTTCAGCTTTGCTGGCAAATAAGGGTATGAATCTCTCAGTGTCTGGAGAATTGATTTGATTCCGATTTTTGGTGTCACAATTCGATTCAAGATCAATGTTTCGATTCAGAAACAATTTTTGATTCAACAATGATTTTTCTATTAAAATGGTCATGAATTTAGTTTCAGCTTTGTAACTGACAAGCTGAAAAGAATAAACAACAATGTAAACAAATATACACCGGAAGGTTGTAAGCTGCCGTTAAACCTCACGGAAGAAGAAGAAGAATGTAAACAAATGGAGCATTTATTTAAAACAATAATTTTAAACTGAGAATATTAAACAACAATGTAAACAAATAGAACATTTATTTAAAACAATAATTGTAGGTTCTGTACTTTATCAAAGTTTTTGAATCATTTGATATTCATACCAAAAATACAAACAAATAATACAGGAATGCATTAAATGCTGTAACTTGAATTACCAGTACTGTATTAGGTTATAGTTGCCTGGATTCCTCTAAAACAATAAAATAAAAATCTAGGAACAAATAATTAATCCATCCATCATCTTTAACCACTTCTTCCTTTAAGAGTCATGGGGCTCACTGGTGTCCATGTCCAGTCATCACTGTGTGAGAGGCGGAGGGCACCTGGACAGGTCTCCAGTCCATCACATACAAATAATTCAAAATATACAGACAAAAACAGACTTCAGCCTACCAAAGTGTAGTAACCTTTAACTCAAGCATTATAAGAGGGGGACAATAATGCTGTCATTGCTAGTATCACTCAGCCCTCTGTGAATAGCAAACAACCATCAGGGTGCTAACGATCCATTGTTAGGCTGATGGTCCTCCATCATGTGAGCAGCTGGTTTTGGCTGTCATCAGCAAACTGGTTCATCCACTGTGAGAGGGTGCTAAAGACTGAGCTGACTCCAGTCTTAGCTTTTTTAGATTTTTCTACCTGGATTATTGAACATGCATCAGGGTAAAATTAAACATGTTTAAAAATTGATTTTGGAGCATTTAGAATTGATTCTGAATCGCCAGGACTAAGAATCCAGAGTCTTTAAAAAATCTATTTTTTCCTACACCCCTACTGGCAAACTTCCTTTTGATCTTTAAAAAAACAACATTAATACAAAGAATTGTATTTTATGTTATTGTGACATGTTTTAAAAAATATATACACTACGTCTAAACTAAGGAGGACACAGAAACTGATTCAACTGGGTTTAAACATAATTATTTTTATTAGTTTGTTCTATGTTTTCTTGTCTTGTCTGGAACCTTGCTGTGGCTGGTGTTAAAAGGGTGAAAACTAAAGAAAATAGGCTTTACACACACACACACCAAACTCCTGCACAGACTTATTATGTCACACAGCTTTCTAGCAAGGTTTTGGTGCTGGACAAGTAATGTCTTTTGCTTCATCAGAGCAGAAAGGCCTTATCTTTGCATACAGATAGGTCTGCCTGTCGATGGTCAGTCCAGGTGCGGGCAGAACAGGAATGCACTTTAAAGTTGATGACACTGGAAAAGTTTGTATAATAGCTGAAGATGTTGAGTAAACTCAGGAGATGCTTATGTTGCATCTGATGAGGTTAGACAGGGGGAAAACAAAATAAAATAAGGCTTTACACACACCAAGCTCCTGCACAGACTTATTTTAGATGTCACACAAGGTGTTGGTGCTGGACATGACTTTTGTGTCATCAGGGCAGAAAGGCCTTATCTTTGCTGTAGGTCTTTTTTATTAAGCTTTTGTGGGCTGGTCGGTTTCCATCCATCCATCCATCCATTCATCCAAATAATGTATTTCAAAGAAAGAAAGATAAGATTTCTTGTTTCACCAAATATATATTAACATGAAAAATAAATTCTAAAGATAACCTTACATAAAGATAAACAAAAACATTTTAGAGCAAAATTATCTGGGAAAAACAAGGCTATTTTAATTAAACACGCTGCTCCATTCAGCTTTTTTATCATGATGACAGCAGCTGACAGCTGCGTCAACGGCTGATCCATCCGATCTTAACTGTACATTTTACCTTTTCAAACGGCCAGTTGAATCTGCATAATTGGTGCACCATTATCGTGCTTTAAATGTTAGTTTCTTTGCTGCGATTTGTAAAACCTAAGCCAATCCAACGCGTGTGATTGCACGATGCGCGGCTGGACACAGACCCGGCTGGAGACACAGAGCAGAGTAGAGGCTCACTTTACCGCAGTGGCTGGAGCGCATTGCGCAGTGATTACGCGTGTTTGCTTTGTCTAATGAAATAAAGATAGTGGATGGATGGATGGACGTATGTATGTATGGATGGATGTATTATGTAGGATGGATTGAAACTGATTTGCTTGCATTTGCTTGCGAATGCAGTAAAAGCTTCTTCTTTTTTTTTCCTTGGGTCGGTCGGAAAAACAGCTGACAGCTCTGACGCTTTGATCGGCTTCCTTGTTCCTTGTGTTCACTGGGCGATCTATAGCTGTTAAGTAGCCATGTGCTTTTTTCAAAGCTGCACGTTATTGGCCGAAGCCAGTAACAAAGCTCTGATACCAGCCAAACAAGTCCCGCATGTTAATCAGCTGAGAGGGTCCCCGCCCCCAGTACGCAAATCACTGCGGCTTGGTTTTACTCTGAAAACAAACTGAATTCTAACACAAAGTTTATCAGTTTAAACACTTATAAAGTGTTTTTTAAAGCATGGGATGGGTTCTTCACAACTTCAGCTAGTACATTTAGCAAAAAAACGATTTTCACTAATTTCTTAGAAGTTGAAGGTTTATTGATTTTTTTCAGAGTTAGAGTGTGCCGACTTGTTCCTGGTTTTGGAGTGGCTGGTCATATATTTGCTACTGGTTGCTGGAGTCAGGGTCCAAGGTGGGAGTCCAAACTTCTCAGTCTGTGTGTGGCAGGTGAAATCCAGAGGGAAAGTAAAAAGCAGTCAGGGTCGTTACCATGGTCAGAAGTGTAGATAAATCCAAATGGGGCAAGGAAAGGTGAGGAGTCAAAAAACAGGCAGAGGTACGTGGTCAAAGCAAGGTTGCAAGGCATGAACAAGATTCTATGATTAAAGGTTTCACTATCAGGGACCGTGGGAGGTATAATAATTCAGCGCTGGTGGAGAGTGAGAATAGAGCTTTTAAAGGGTGCAGAGCAGGTGAACTAGATGGCTGAACAGGTGAGTGGGATCATGGCTGATTGCTGTGGGAAAAGGGAGGTGTGGCATGGAGTACAGGGAGCAGGCTTGAGCTGGAGGATGGGTGATAGGCATTACAAAGCAGGGGAAGATAAACTATGACAAGAGGGGGTGAAAACAATAACAGGAAGGAGTGAGTGTGAATGCAGGCCCAATGGGAGGTGGGTCAGCGGGAGCCGCTGACCGTGACATTTAGGGGTGCTTTTTAACCCCTAAACTGCTCTCTGGGCAGTTCCTTTTTTGTAGAGACGTTTTGCCGTCTATCCGAGGGCTTCATCAGTCTTGAACGACTTTGGCTGTGGCTACCTGTCTGGAAGGAGTCGACGGGGGACAGGATAGCCCCCAGAAACCATCTTATCTCCAGCAAACTGGTTGGTCCACTTAAGGAGTGTACTGCTTGGTGGGGAAACAGTTTACTTGGGACTCCTCAAATTGATGAAGTCCTCCGGATAGAGGACAAAACGTCTCTACAAAAAATAAACTGTCCAGATGACCTGACTGAGCATTTTGGGATTTGGTACCTGGATGATTGAGCATGAACTTTGACACCCATATACAGTATGTGGTAAAATACAAAACAGTATGACAGTAGTTTATGTTGTTTGCACTAATGAAATTTAAAAAAAATTAAAAACTTGACTGGTTTCGGAAAGAGTTTTACAAAGTATATTTTATCATCATCCTCATCACCTTTAATAAATACGGAAGGGCATTGCATTCAACCATGAAAATATTTTTTTGGAGCTTATGTAGTAAAAACGTGATAATTATGTAGTAAAAACGTGATAATTATGTAGTAAAAACGTGATACTAAGTAGTAATAACGTGATACTATGTAGTAAAAACGTGATACTATGTAGTAAAAACGTGATAATTATGTAGTAAAAACGTGATACTAAGTAGTAAAAACGTGATACTATGTAGTGAAAACGTGATACTATGTAGTAAAAACGTGATAATTATGTAGTAAAAACGTGATACTAAGTAGTAAAAACGTGATACTTATGTAGTTAAAATGCGATAACAATTCAGGAGGAGCGTTTCCTTTAAATAGAGTAGACCTGCAGACTTCTACATATATCAGATGGGACAATGGTTAAGACCGTTGCCTTTCATGCAGATGACGCAGGTTCGAGTCCAACCTGGTCTGACTGATTTTTTTTTTCTTCTTTGGATTATTTATATAATAATATTTATGCTGAAAATACTTTGCTTATCAGCGTGATTGGGGTGTAATGTGGTTAAGTGACGTCTTAATTTATTAGGCTTCATGCTGTCCGCTGCTAATATTTTAAGACATAACAGACACACCGGTCTTTCCTCATCTCCCACCTTCGTCACAGTGAAGCCAAGGCTAAATACGCTTTCTTATTATCTTCGTCTGTCTTCGCCTTTCTTTTCATCCCTGTTAAATATTTCTCCATGCTGTATCTTCACTGCACTTTCTAAAACTTCTCATGCGCTGCTGTGGCTTCTTACTCTGTGAAAAAACTTCTGTGCGCTCAGTCTGACAATAACAGCGCCACTGCCCCTACTGGCGCGGATGTGTAATTACACTTACCATTTCATACAGTTCAATACAGTATTACAAACCTATCAAAAGTAATGGCAAAAGACTGAAAATAGTTTATATATTTACAATAAATGCATGTACAAATAAGCTAACAGGGAGTGCCTGTATGTTGTTGTTTTTTTAATTTCGTTTTACGCAAGTTGAAGCAGTTGAAAGACTTCAGCTTTAGGGCTTAAAATTTGTTTACAGAACTCCTTTGGTTTTTTTTATTTTTTTTTACAGAGATTCTTTATTGTTGTTCGCAATGGGATGTGTGCAGTGCAGCGAGATTATGTACACACGGTCCCAATTACATAAAACAATAAAATGTAATAGAAAAACTGTAACATATAAGATATGAACTAAGTTAAATTTTCCTTATATAGGCACTAACAGCATAGAAACATCACATGAATAGCAGTACAATCATGAGTTTGTATGAGCTAGCAGGTGTGCACGAACGAACACAGCAACATGAACAGATCAGCAGCAACTTCGTGATTATTCACAGCAATGATTACCCTTAGTTGACCTACATGTTTACAAGCGTACTGCTTCTTGGGAGACCTTCACAAGATGTTCCTGCCCGCCAATCGGATGTGGGCCCCACATCCAAAAAATAAAAAAAAATAAAAAAACCAAAGGAGTTCTGTAAACAAATTTTAAGCCCTAAAGCTGAAGTCTTTCAACTGCTTCAACTTGCGTAAAACGAAATTAAAAAAACAACAACATACAGGCACTCCCTGTTAGCTTATTTGTACATGCATTTATTGTAAATATATAAACTATTTTCAGTCTTTTGCCATTACTTTTGATAGGTTTGTAATACTGTATTGAACTGTATGAAATGGTAAGTGTAATTACACATCCGCGCCAGTAGGGGCAGTGGCGCTGTTATTGTCAGACTGAGCGCACAGAAGTTTTTTCACAGAGTAAGAAGCCACAGCAGCGCATGAGAAGTTTTAGAAAGTGCAGTGAAGATACAGCATGGAGAAATATTTAACAGGGATGAAAAGAAAGGCGAAGACAGACGAAGATAATAAGAAAGCGTATTTAGCCTTGGCTTCACTGTGACGAAGGTGGGAGATGAGGAAAGACCGGTGTGTCTGTTATGTCTTAAAATATTAGCAGCGGACAGCATGAAGCCTAATAAATTAAGACGTCACTTAACCACATTACACCCCAATCACGCTGATAAGCAAAGTATTTTCAGCATAAATATTATTATATAAATAATCCAAAGAAGAAAAAAAAATCAGTCAGACCAGGTTGGACTCGAACCTGCGTCATCTGCATGAAAGGCAACGGTCTTAACCATTGTCCCATCTGATATATGTAGAAGTCTGCAGGTCTACTCTATTTAAAGGAAACGCTCCTCCTGAATTGTTATCGCATTTTAACTACATAAGTATCACGTTTTTACTACTTAGTATCACGTTTTTACTACATAATTATCACGTTTTTACTACATAGTATCACGTTTTCACTACATAGTATCACGTTTTTACTACTTAGTATCACGTTTTTACTACATAATTATCACGTTTTTACTACATAGTATCACGTTTTTACTACATAGTATCACGTTATTACTACTTAGTATCACGTTTTTACTACATAATTATCACGTTTTTACTACATAATTATCACGTTTTTACTACATAAGCTCCAAAAAAACATTTTCATGGTTGAATGCAATGCCCTTCCGTAAATAAAGACACAAGTAGGTCCATATAAAAATATTGCAAATAAATAATATACAACAAGATTTTTTTTTTTATCACAAAATGTAAGTCACAGATTTACAAAAATGTCTAAAATGCCAATGGTTTTACATTCTGGACTTAAACCTGACTAAGCTTTGTGCAATATTCATTAGTATCAGGATGATGTTATTTGTAGAATTATGTAATCTCCACATAAAAATACACAAATGTATGTTCCCACAATTTAATTATAGCCATAGTTTAAAACAGTCAATTAAACATAATTTTGCAAACAGTACAATGTACTGGTAGAATTTCAATAAATATTTTTTCAACACATTTTTCAATGAGAATTGTTCTTGTTCATTATGTCTAAGCTTATATTTTATTTGGGAAACTGCTGATTTTATACTTTTACATATAGTGTGTACATATAAGAACATTTCATGTGTAGATTAAGAGGAAGTCTGACATCATTTTCTCTGTCTTGTTTACTCAAGGAGCCAGTGGAGAACGGGGAAATGAAGACATTATATCTCCTTAACCTTTTTCTTCTTGTTGCCAAAGGAGCATGTGATGATGTCAAATATATCTCCAAGAGAACTTCAGGTAGGATAAATAATATTTGTGTGTCTAGACTTTCTTTGTATTTTTTCATTTTCCAAATTATAATTTTACTTAAATTGAAAATTCTCTTTCTTTTGTTTGTTTTAGATTTGTTTTTATTACTATTGTTTAGTTATTTTATTAACCTTTATTTAACCAGGCAAATCCCACTGAGATCACAGATCTCTTTTGCAAGGGAAGCCTGCTGTTTTCATCACTCATACTCTTTATGTAAAATAAATAAATAAAAAATAAATAAACATAAATATGGGAATGGTAATGTTCTAACAAGTGAGGAGAGTGTGATGGGAAGATGGAAGGATTACTTTGAGGAGCTAATGAATGAAGAGAATGAAAGAGAAAGAAGAGTGGAGGTCATAGAAACTGTGGAC
>JBBPBX010020544.1:32968-43273 GCA_038048925.1 Garcialebias charrua | reverse complement strand
TAGATAGATAGATAGATAGATAGATAGATAGATAGATAGATAGATAGATAGATAGATAGATAGATAGATAGATAGATAGATAGATAGATAGATAGATAGATGATAGATAGATAGATAGATAGATAGATAGATAGATAGATAGATAGATAGATAGATAGATAGATAGATAGATAGATAGATAGATAGATAGATAGATAGATAGATAGATAGATAGATAGATAGATAGATAGATAGATAGATAGATAGATAGATAGATAGATAGATAGATAGATAGATAGATAGATAGATAGATAGATAGATAGATAGATAGATAGATAGATAGATAGATAGATAGATAGATAGATAGATAGATAGATAGATAGATAGATAGATAGATAGATAGATAGATAGATAGATAGATAGATAGATAGATAGATAGATAGATAGATAGATAGATAGATAGATAGATAGATAGATAGATAGATAGATAGATAGATAGATAGATAGATAGATAGATAGATAGATAGATAGATAGATAGATAGATAGATAGATAGATAGATAGATAGATAGATAGATAGATAGATAGATAGATAGATAGATAGATAGATAGATAAGATAGATAGATAGATAGATAGATAGATAGATAGATAGATAGATAGATAGATAGATAGATAGATAGATAGATAGATAGATAGATAGATAGATAGATAGATAGATAGATAGATAGATAGATAGATAGATAGATAGATAGATAGATAGATAGATAGATAGATAGATAGATAGATAGATAGATAGATAGATAGATAGATAGATAGATAGATAGATAGATAGATAGATAGATAGATAGATAGATAGATAGATAGATAGATAGATAGATAGATAGATAGATAGATAGATAGATAGATAGATAGATAGATAGATAGATAGATAGATAGATAGATAGATAGATAGATAGATAGATAGATAGATAGATAGATAGATAGATAGATAGATAGATAGATAGATAGATAGATAGATAGATAGATAGATAGATAGATAGATAGATAGATAGATAGATAGATAGATAGATAGATAGATAGATAGATAGATAGATAGATAGATAGATAGATAGATAGATAGATAGATAGATAGATATAGATAGATAGATAGATAGATAGATAGATAGATAGATAGATAGATAGATAGATAGATAGATAGATAGATAGATAGATAGATAGATAGATAGATATTTTTACAGACATGAGCAATTATTAACATTATGCGTGGCTTGAAAATTTGATCTTCTATCACTTGTCATACATGAATTAAGCTTTTTTTTTTAATAAGAGGATGAAGCATTGACCAGAATCAACCTTTGTTGATTGAGGAGATTAAACAGAAATGCTGCTATATTTTAAACCACAAATGGATGACTACAAGACCAGATCTGTTTTTCCTTTAATCTTGGTCATAGCCACTAATAAGAAACCAGAAATATCGACTCATTCAATGTCACATTTGTTCACAACGTTTTAGAGCAGTGGTGCTAATCCTGTTTTCACGTTACTGTATTTGTTTAAACGAGACCATTTGTTTCTTAAAGTACTGGTGAGCGTTTTTTTCCCCCCCCTTCGATCTGAGCAATCCATCAAACTGCAGCTGTATTTCAAAGGTCAACCTTTCAGCAGTCCATTATGTTCAGGCAGACTCCCTGCATGACTTTCTGTGGAAGGGTTTAAGGTTTGGCGTCCGTTCTAAAAACTGCTGCGTCTAGCAGCAGCTGTACAAGTTTTAAATTTGACTAACCACTTATTATTTTGCAAAATAAAACAACAACAACTCTGATCACCAGCATCTTGGAATGAAAACTATTGTTGTGGATCAACCTTCAGTTTGCCTCTTTCAAACCTGTTAGGTAAGCTGAATAATTAATAACAGCTTATCAATCCTGCAGCTAAGTGTTATTTTTTTCTTTCTTTTTTAATGTATTTTTTTAGGGGGTGGCACAGTGGCTCAGTTGGTAGAGCTGCTGCTGCTCAGTGAGAAGGTTTCTAGTTTAAATCCCGGCCAGGGACTTTTCTGGGTGGAGTTACCATTTTGTCTCCATGCACTGATTGCTAGATATGGGCACCAGTGACACCCACAACCCAAAAAGGAGGAAACAGGTAAAGATGATGGATGGATTGATATTTTATTGAAGAAACCAAAATAAGTATTCTTAACTGTCCCCTCCCCATGTATGTTAGCAAAATAGCTTTAAAAACATAATCAATCAATCACCTTTATTTTACAAGTTAGAGCCCGTTGAGATCGAGATCTCTTTTACAAGGGTGACCTGGTCAAGTGGTCAGCAGCACACATCACATGGTAATTGACAATAAGCATTGGGATTTATCAAAAGAAAAAAGAAAACTACAATCACAATATGTTGACAGTTCAAAACCATCAGGACAAGACAGACTTCTGTGGGCATTATATATACAAAGACGAACACACATCGGCTGAGTGGATACAGTTAAAAGTCAACAATGACATGTATATTGCATAGGTAGTGTTTAGAAACATCTGCAATGGTCAAGTTTCTTGATGACATTATCTAATACGGTTGACATGAAGGATCTAGGAGAGATGAGTGTTGATAGTTTCAGATCTTTCTGTAAGTTGTTCCAGGCTGAGGGGACGGCAAAGCTGAACACTCTTCAGTTCTGACCAGAGGAATTGACAGGAGGACTAGATCGTTAGAGTGCAGGCAGTAATGACTGTGTGATGTTTGTATTAAGGAGGTGAGGTATGATGGGACTAGGTTTAGGAGGGTCTTATAGATGAAGGATATCCAGTGAGTGTATCTGCGAGTGCTGAGAGATGACCAGCCAGATTTGACGTAAAGCTCACAGTGATGAGTGCGATAACTGGAGTCAGTAATGAACCGAAGGGCACCGTGGTAAATGGAGTCTAAGGACTGTAGGTATTTTGATGCAGCACTCATGTACAGCACATCACCATAATCTAGTATTGGCATGAATGTTGCAGCTACTAATGTTCTCCTGGCTTTGCATGAGAAGCAGGATTTGTTTCTGAAGTAAGAAGCCTAGCTTCAGTTTGAGTTTAGTGGCCATTTTGGAGATGTGGGTTTTAAATGACAGTTCATTGTCAATGTTAAAACCTAGATATTTGTAGGTGGAGACCATTTCTATTTGTTTCCGTTCTCTGGTTGCTGCTTTCTGTTGGATAAAACCATGATCTTGCTTTTGTCAGTATCTAGGACCAGTCTAAGTTTTTGCAGACGTGACTGGATAATACCCTGATGCATGCTCAATAATCCAGTGACTGGATAATATTAAAAGCGTCCTGAAGAGAGGTGAAAGCTTGGCTGAGGGAGGATGAACAGCAATAGATGATGGTGTCATCTGCGTAATAATGGTGGGAGGCATTTGACAGATCACTGCGTAGATCGTTGATATATAAGGAGAAAAGAATGGGACCCAAGACAGAACCCTGTGGCACCCCTTTCACAACATCTAGGAAGGTAGAGGAGGATCCGGCTACATGAACAGACTGTGCTCTGTCAGTTAGGTAGTTGGTGAACCATAAATTTGTTTATACCATACTCAGAAAAGTTTAAATTTTAATTCCTAAAAAAATTATCTGTTGACAGTTAAGACTCATCGTCATCATCTAATCTGAGTGCTTGAATTCTAGATGCTCACCACAGCTTATCAACACTAGCTAGCGCATAACTTCTGAGCTAACATTTGATGTGGTAGTCGCTGAGAGTCATTCACATATGAGAGTGTCATGTCACAATATTGCATAACGTGTTTTTAGAGTTTGATCCATGCTACTTTAGTATAACTGTCATGTTTAACCTAAAAAGTATT
This sequence comes from Garcialebias charrua, assembly GCA_038048925.1. NCBI lineage: Eukaryota > Metazoa > Chordata > Actinopteri > Cyprinodontiformes > Rivulidae > Garcialebias > Garcialebias charrua. Next base: position 39,436 of record JBBPBX010020544.1, on the reverse strand, counting down.
TCAATGTAAAACTTTGGAATGGAAAATAATATGCATTTTTTTCAAAGGAGGCTTTATTTTATTATTTTTACTCAAAACAAAATGTGGGAAGAAAAGCAGTAAAGTACTTCAAAGAGCCTAGAACATAGTGGATCAGTTCAGTTCAGTGTTTTGATTGTTAGGTAAGCTGAAGAATTAATAACCCAGTTGAACCAGACAGTCTGAAGGAACTAATCACCGCAGCCCGGTGCCACCCTCCACGTGACATTATACTTCATCACATTCATTTCAAATGGCTTACACATAAGTTAGGCCACCTGTTTATTGCTTTTTTTCCTTCTTCTTTTTGCTCCATGCCTTTGCAACAACACAACACTCTGGGGTAATGAGGGTACAAATCCCCAGGCTCTGCTCACAAATATGTTTTATAATAAAACATAAAAAGAAGCCCAGAAAAACTGGTCAGAGCGGTAGCTGGGAAAATTCTGAAATGTATTATATTCCTTAATGTCTCCCAGGTCATGGCAGAGTTTGCTATGAAGAGATTTCCTCCGCTGGAAAAAACAATACAATCAACACCTCGCAAGAACAGGTTAGTGACACACTGAACCCAGAATGTATATGTTAAGTGTGTGTACAAATCATAGGTCAAGTTTTTCATGACATGAATTACAAACAATATAAAGTTTTAACTCAAGGCAAATGGAAGTAAAATGAAAGAGGTTTGATCGAATGGAGACATACAGTACTGTACAGTTTCCCAGCCTCAGTCTGTTTTTACTGTCCTGATTGGCGATGCCAGAACAAGTTATCCAAGAGATTTAGCTCTACGATTACATTTTTTTCACTGTACACTTACGGTAAATAACCAACAGCGAACTGACTGCATAATTCAGTTCGGCGGACAAAGTTGCACGGTTCCTTCACGTCATGCACACATCCTGAAACCACTAAACCGCACACTGTCAACTATCTGATAGCACTCTGTCTCCACAGTTCTGGTCAGGAGAGAGAGAGAAAAGACAATATGGTCTTAATTTATCAGGAATTTTTCTGTGTTTCGCAGCTTGGGGATTGTGCCAAAGGACTTGGGTATGGCAGTAAAACCTTGGCCTTAGGAAATCTGGGAGTGAACCAGAGGGCAGTCATGTGTCAGGCTGTGGAGGCCTCAATGGGTGAGTTCAAATCCGGGGCGCTCCCCGTATGTAATTTAGAGAGCAAGGAAGTAAATTGTTGAGGGGACTGTAGATATTATTCTTACAGGCTGGATTCCTTCCATAAGTGCATGTATTAGTTACACATCAAAGTACTGCATATGTATTTCCATAATTAGCTATAGCAGCTGCGTTATGGAACTTCATTGTGGTCTCCAGCTACAAGTACTTGGGTGTACACATGAATGATAACCTCAGCTGGAGCAACAACACCACCAGCCTGATCAAGAAAGGTCATCAGAGACTCTACTTCCTCAGACGGCTGAGACGAGCTGGTCTGAGTAGCCCAGTCCTCACCTCCTTCTACAGGTGTGCAGTGGAGAGCATCCTGTGCTCCAGCATCAACGTGTGGCATGGAGGCTGCACAGCTGCAGAAAGAAAAGCTTTACAGAGAGTGGTGAAGGCTGCACAGAAGATGTTGGAGTCAGTCTCCTCACCATCACAGGCATCTACACCTACAGATGCAGGAAGAGGGACACCTGCATCATGAAGAACCTCACTCATCCAGCACACATGCTTTTTGTCCTGATCCCCTCAGGCAGGAGGTTGAGGAGCATTGAGTGTAGAACCACTAGACTGAGGAACAGCTTCTACCCTGAAACTGTCAGACTCAATAATCTAGTAAAATCAATGTAATGCCAATTTAATTGTTGATATGTCACTGCAAACGTGCTGCTCATTTCTTGCCTTTAAGCTGCTGTAGTCATACCCATATGCTCACAACAGACTCATGCTCATGCTGCTGTTTAATACACCATATTATTTTACATTTGTATTGTTTAGTCTATAACTTAGATCTTTGTGTTTCCATTTTTATACTTTATATTTTTTGCTATTTTGGGGTTCAACTGGGACCTTGAGTGCACAACTTCATTCCACCTCATGTACCACATGTGAGGTGAATGACAGTAAAGAAGCTTGGACCTTGCTGTATATGGAATAACGCTTGAGACGAATGACGTAAACATTGAATTTTGACTCAAATCCACGTTTTTGAAGCTGCAACTGTTCATCTATTCATCGTTCTTTCCTATCGGACGCAATGTGTTCAACATAACGGTATGCTGGTGAAGATTCTCAGTCGTCCAGGACATGATAAAAGAAGAAAAATCCTGTAAAATCCTGTATTGAACGCCTTTTTTGATTTCAACATAACGGTACTTCTTCCAGTTATTTAACAGTCAACAATGGTGTATCACAAGGCTCAGTCTTAGGACCAACCCTCTTTGCAATCTACATAGGTAATTAAGGTCAGAGCATCCCTGATGCATCCTTACATTTCTATGCTGATGATACAGTTGTTTACTGTCGAGCTAAAACAGTAGCTAAGGCTTTCCAGCTTTTGCAATCCACTTTTGACATAATCCAGTCAGATCTGTTCAGTCTCAAACTTGTTCTAAATGCTGATAAAACCAAAGGGATGCTTTTTTTTTTCCAAATAGCAAGTCAGTCCCAGCAGTTCCTCCTCTGATTTTATCCTCAAATGGTGTCCCATTTGAGTTTGTTGATTCCTATAAATATTTGGGTATCCTGGTCGATTCGCATCTCTCTTTTAAACTCCACGTGGAAAACCTAGTAAAGAAACTGAAAGTTAAACTGGGTTTCTTTTTCAGAAATAAATCATGTCTAACACTGAATGCTAGGAAACGCCTTGTAACTGTGACTTTCCTTCCCTCCATTGATTACGGTGACATTATCTACATGAATGCTCCTACAAGCACCCTGCGGATGTTGGATGTTGTCTATCATGGTGCTCTAAGATTCATAACTGGCTGTGATTATCATACCCACCACTGCACCCTGTATTCACTGGTTAACTGGACATCATTAACCTCACGCAGACTCTTCCACTGGTACATTTTCATCTTTAGATCACTTCGTTGTCTGCTGCCTTCATACATCGCCTCCTACATGTCTCTGCGTGAGTGCAGCTACAGTGTGCGCTCTCAGGACATGATTACCTGCAGTGTTCCGTCAGTGAGAACTGAGCTTGGCAAAAGGACCTTCTCCTACTCTGCTCCTGCTTCCTGGAATATCTTACAAAAAGATCTGAAGCTCTCAAACTTGACTTCTCTAAATGGCTTTAAGAATCTGTTGGAATCCTGGCAAAAACCAATGCAGACATGTTCCTGTTTTTGATTTTATACATCTGCCTCATAATCTGTATGTTTTGCTACTTTGACATCTCTGTTTTAACTTGTTAAAAAAATCTCTATGCCTCTTATGATTGTCTATTGTTGATTGTCCAAGGAAAATCTACTGTTGTTGTTGTCATCATTCTTTGGCCCTGTTTACACGGACACTGTGTGGGGGAAACGGATGTTTTGGGTATGTTAATTAGGTGAAAAGTTTTGCGTTGACACGGTCGAATTCTGTGGATACGACTCTCTCCCCCTCCACCCCCCGTCCTCATGATTTCACTGTAGTTACCATGCTGGGCCATTAGATGGCGCTGTGATTTTTGGAACCTTCACTACTGCGCATGCGTGCAGCCTGAGGTAAACAGCTGCCTCGTCTGCTTTCCTCTCTGGCTAAAATCAGCTAACTACAAGTTGTTGTCAACAAGTTAACAACAAGTTAAAGCTGGAATTTGGATAAGAGTCAACAGATTTGACACCAAGCGGGACCTGCTTCATCTAACAAGCTGCACACCAGACGCTGAGTGGACTGTGGACCAGAACCGGACTTTACTCCGTGATAAACAGCTGACTTACAGCAGGTAAATCAACGTTCTTAATATAATGTTTGCTTGTGTTTACTTTGATCACACAACAATGGAGATTTTATTTATTTATTTATTTATTTATTTCTGCCAGGTGGAGAAGCTGTCGTTCCAACAAACAGGCAGACGGTTCGGCGGTTCTGATGGGTCCAGATGAACACACAGCAAGAGTCCAGTTCATTAACGTAGTGTGGTACTAGGATGTCCTGCGGACATTAAACGCACCACAGTTGCTGCAATGTGATTGGTGGGTCTGGGGCTGGCTTCCTGTTTAAAACGGAGCCAGCCTCCAGGGGTGATTACACGTCATCCGCCTTCCGGCGGCGTTGGCTTGCTGTGTCACGCGCTGGCGTAATTGGGTGTTTTCAGTCGCTATGGACTGTTTTAGCGACCACCGTTACAAGCTTCCTGCTTCCCTCTCCTGCTAGAGGTGGAGCTCGGTGGTGAGTAAAAGCGCTATTTTGTCTGTCTGTTTTATACTTTTGTAGATTTTAATGTCAAATATTTATTGTTTTAGTTCGCTGCTGTTTGTCCTTGGCGTCCTTCTGACGGTTATTTGTCCTGGGTGTTGTCTACTGCGGTCCCGACTGGTTTTCTGCCTCCATCTGGGTCGTCCATCATCTGCCGACTGGTCCTAGATCGGTGCTCGCTGTCTGGACGGCGTGGGGCGGGCCACGTCACGCGTCCTGCGGGCTGAGTTGGGCCTAACGTCCAGCTCAACTGATTGAACAGGCGTCGGCTGGAGTGGCGTATCTTCCGGACGACAGATCCAACCAGGGTGGACTCTGAACTGTCCTGTGACTGTTATCAGATCCATCCAGGAGGCGACAGTACCCCTGGATTGGTGTAGGAAGTGTGTGTGTATGTGTGTGTGTGGTTTTTCCTGTTTTGAATGTACTGAAATGAATTGCACTTTTAGTTTTGACTGGAGCTATTGCTGCCCTTGTTTTAAATTGTAAATATTTTAAACTTAGTGTTTAATTAAATAATTGTGCAATTTAACTGGTGTCAGTGTGTAAGCTTGTCCCAAACCTCCTCTGCAAACGGGCCTGCGTGCTTTTTAAGATAACTATTTAGGTACAACCATTTTAATCAATTTTATTTATTTAAAATAGTATTTTTAAACTTTTAAACTTCACCTCAATTTTAACCACACCCGACCCGGCTACAGTATAGTTCGGTTCACGTGTTTTAATAGTGTGTTCAGTTTAATTCTCAGTGTTTGTGTTGTAAACTTTGTGGTGCTGAATAAATAAAAAAATAAAAAAATAATAAAACCTGGTGTCTTCATTTTCACAGCACGTTACGCACTGTTTAAAAAATGTAACGAGTCCAGATAGATACTGTAGTTCAGATAAATTTACATCTCCCACGCCAACATAAATACTGTTTATTATTGTTAAACTGTTATATTTTGCAGCGTGACACGTGAAATGTCAGACTGTCCGCGCATGCGGGCTGCGCGCATGTGGTTGACACAAAAGCTCCACGGGAGATGTTTACATTATCAGCGGGGGGTCAGCGAAAAACTTCCACCTTGAGAGCAGGGTCAGAAAAGTATCGGAGTCAAAGAGGGGGGCCAGCAGCGTCGTGTAGGCGATAAGCAAAGTCGCAAAGAGAAAGTAGCGGTTACACTCAAAATACGCGCCGTGTAAACTGGCCCTTTGTTTGTAGCCAGGTCTCTCTTGTAAATGAGTCCTCGAGGCTCAATGGGATTAACCTGCCTAAATAAAGGTTGAATGAATTCTAGTTCACGCATGATAAAAGACTCATGTTCGTGCTGCTGTTTGTAATGATGTTTTTCTATTACTCTAGGGCTTAGTGTATTTCTAGTTGGATGTTTTTCTTAGTTCATATCCTAGATGTTATTACTGTTTTTCTCTTACATTTTGTTGTTGGGTGTAACTGGGACCCTGTGTACATAATCTCACTTCATCACATGTACTACATGCGGTGCAAATGACAATAAAGACTCTCTGACTCTCTCTGACTCTGACAAACTTTGGTGGCCACAGTTTCAGGTAAGCATTTCCAGCATGCCCTCTAATTTAAAATGGGTGAATTAATTTTGCAACTCATGGACAAAGTGTACCGACAACAGTTAATCATCTGGACTTAATGATATGTGGGATATTGCCAGAAACACTAATGAGACACCTGCGCAGATATGGCAGTGCTGAGACATTTGGTCTGACTGCATCTGTGCTTGATGATAATCTAAAAGATGGCCACAACCTCAGTGGCTCATCCATCCTTAGCCTTTGCATTTCAATTTCAGGCAGTATCTTGTGTCAAAAATACTCTTGAGTTGCTGACAGAACAACAGCTCAAGATGCCTGTACAATGATTAATGGGTGTATGTTTATCATTAAGTTGACTTGAAGATGATAAGACAGACCATATTGTGTTATGCTCAGTTCCCAAAAGTAATTCTTAAAGATGTGGCTTTTTCAGATCATGCCAAGTAAAGCTACACTTAAAAATAATTGCTGGACTGACATTAGAGAGCTCCTTTAAAGATATAAAGATATTGGTTTTCTTGTAAATAACGAG
>JBBPBX010020543.1:22628-43273 GCA_038048925.1 Garcialebias charrua | reverse complement strand
CGTCGCCACAGAAGCCTTGTTGCTATCAATCATGTCGCCAGCGACCAGTATCCATCTTGCCCCCCGGTGTGGAAAACAGTGAAGCGAGGCAGCGTTAAACAACACCTCCGCCCGCTTGCTCGAGCAGCTGAGAGTGACGTAACTGGCAGCGTTCCAGTACGTGCAGCATTGTTTAACGCCAGATCAATTACTAATAAAACTTTTATATTAAGTGATTTGATCTCAACTCATCGTCTGGATCTGTTTTTGATTACTGAAACCTGGCAGAAAATAGGAGACAACAGCGTCTTCTCTGAACTCCTCCCACCTGGCTTCTCTTATCTGAGCGCTCCGCGTGGGGCTGGAAAGGGAGGGGGCCTGGCTGCTGTGTTCAGTGATGCATTCAAGTACCGTTTGTTGCCTCAGAAAAATTATTCCAGTTTTGAAAGCATGTTTTTTGTGCTGGAATCTGCTAAACCTATTTTGTGTGGCGTTTTTTATAGGCCCCCACAATACAATAAAAACTTTGTCAGTGAGTTTTCAGAACTACTGGCGGACTTGCTACCAAAGTTTGACTCTTGGCTTTTCTGTGGAGACTTCAACGTGCACACCTGCTGCCCAAGTAATCAGCTTGGATGTGAGTTTCAGAACCTCCTGGACTCTTTTAACCTGTCACAGTCGGTCTCGGGGGCCACACACACACTGGGTCATACACTGGATTTAATTATCTCCCACGGCCTACAAATACCTGCTGTGGAGATCCTGGACACCTGTATCTCAGACCATTTTCCCATATTATTTGAATTTTTCACCACTCCTGCACCAAAGGCTATTCTCCCAGCACGTTTCTGCCGCTCCATCAACCCATTAACTCCAAATGAGTTTACTGATGCCTTTAAGAGCACTGAATTCTGCTCTGCTGTCAGTCTGGACCCATCTCTACATCCTGAGGACTTCATCACCTCCTTCCATCACACCTGCACAACGATCTTGGACTCCATCGCTCCTCTCAAACAGGCATCTTCAAAAAACAGACCATCACCATGGCTCAACGAAACGACGCGAGCTCTTCGACAACGTTGCAGACAAGCAGAGCGAAAATGGAAGCGTGACCGGCTTCATGTATCTCAGGGAATACTGAGAGACTGTCTCTGTGAGTATGATAACGCTGTGAAACAGGCCAAGTCACAGTACCTCTCCAACTTAATCTCCACCAGCTCCAACCGGCCGAGGACGCTTTTCAGCACACTCCAGTCTGTCATCAATCCATCTGTCGATGTTCTGAAAACTGCCACACAGTCTACCTGTGATGACTTTCAGAGCTATTTTGTCAACAAAATAGACTCTATCAGGCAGAACATTGTCAGTTCATCCAACACCATCCTGTCATGTACCTCTACAATAACCACTGCTGTTTTTGACCAGTTTGATCTCGTCTCACTGCCTCAACTCACCAAGGTGGTTCAGCAGATGAAACCAACAAACTGTTCTCTGGACATCATTCCCTCTAAAATGTTCAAACAATGCTTTGATGTAATTGGTCCTTCTGTTTTGTCATTTATCAACAGCTGTCTAACTTCAGGTTATGTGCCATCTGCTTTCAAACATGCTGTGGTCAGGCCTCTTCTAAAAAAACCAGGCCTAGATCCTACAGCTCTCTCTAATTTCAGGCCAGTTTCCCATCTGTCATTTCTATCAAAGGTCCTAGAAAAGATTGTTTTTATTCAACTTCAATCTTTTCTAGAACTCAACAACCTGTTTGAAAAATTTCAGTCAGGTTTTCGAGCTCGTCACAGCACTGAATCTGCACTGCTCAAAGTACAGAATGACATTCTTCTGTCTCTGGATGCAAAAAACCCTGCACTGCTGGTGATGTTAGACCTCTCAGCAGCTTTTGACACCGTCGACCATCAGGTACTAATCAACCGCTTGTCTCAGCAGGTTGGTCTCCAGGGAGCTGTGCTTGAGTGGTTCAAATCTTACCTGTCTGGGAGAACTTTCTCTGTCATGATAGGCGATCTGTCCTCCTCTTCATCAACCCCTCTGACCTCCGGCGTACCACAGGGATCTATTCTAGGGCCAGTCCTCTTCTCTCTTTACATGCTGCCATTAGGATCAATCATCACACGTCATAACCTGTCTTTTCACATGTATGCAGACGATTTACAAATCTATCTGCCAGTCACTCCCAACCCCTCACTCAGTTCAAACACTCTTGTCAACTGCTTAAATGACATTAAGCACTGGCTCTCTCAAAACTTCCTCCACCTAAACACAGATAAAACTGAATGCATTTTGTTTGGTGCACCTGATGACACCAGCAACATCCTTCCCTGTCCCAGTGTTGGTTTTCCCCTCCCCCACTTCAACTCGGTGGTCAGAAATCTTGGAGTGCAGTTTGACTCCAATTTAAAGTTTGATAAACAGATCAGTTCTGTTGTCAAGACCAGCTTTTTCCAACTCCGTCTGCTCTCCAAAGTCAAGTCATTTCTTAGTCGTGGTGATCTGGAGAAGGCCATCCATGCCTTTGTGACCTCCAGACTTGACTATTGTAATGCTTTGTATCTTGGCATTAATCAATCCTCCATCTCCCGTTTACAGCTTGTACAGAACTCTGCCGCGCGCTTTTTGACCAACACACGAAAATATGAACACATCACTCCTGTCCTGTCCTCTCTACACTGGCTCCCAGTTCAGTTCAGGATACAGTTCAAGTTGCTGCTGTTTGTTTTCAAAGCTCTGAATGGACTTGCTCCCCTCTACATCTCAGAACTTCTGAAAGCCCATCAGCCTGGCAGGGACTTACGATCTGCCAGTCAACACCTGCTGGAGGTGCCTCGCTCGAGGTACAAGCAATGGGGAGACCGGTCATTTTCTGTTGCCGGCCCAAAAGCCTGGAACAGCCTCCCCCTTGAGCTGCGTGCCACCTCCGATCCGACTCTGTTCAAAACCAAACTGAAGACCCACTTGTTCAAAAAAGCTTTCAGTGTGTAACTTTTATTATTTTGTATTTTAGTATGTAGCATCTTTATTTCAATTGCATTTTTATTTCACTTGTTCAAAAAAGCTTTCTGTGTGTAACTTTTATTACTTGTGTTATTTTAGTATGTAGCATTTTTTATTTCCATTGCCTTCTTTTATCGCTGTGGTTTCTTATTCTATTTTCATTGATCTATTGTTCCCGTTTATTTTTCTTTTTATCCTGTTAAGCACCTTGGTCAATGCAAGGCATTGTGGAAGGTGCTATACAAATAAAGTTTATTATTATTATTATTATGTTCAAATTTCTGGAAACGTGTGAACAAAGCGACACGAACAAGGCAGTGAGAACTCACGCAGCCGTTTTTGAAAGTCCGTCTTGACTGTCGTTCTCTGACACTCGCAGCCCTCTGGCTTTAGCAACAACTTGTTCATAAATAATAATAATAATGTCCTTTTCTGTCATCTGTGTATGTGTCCCATACACAGACGAAATTCGTCTCTACATTTAACCCAACCACCACCAGGTAGTGCAGTGAGCAGCCATAGAAAGCGCCCGGGGAGCTGGAGAATTAGGTGTGCACTCATAGACACCCCAAGGTGTGTAGTGGCCGGGGCGCGAACCCACGTCCTTCGGGTACCAAGTCGGAAGCCCTGCCACTAGACCATCTTGGCTCCACACACGTTTCAAGCAAAGTGTTGCAGCTCTTTGTGCCACATAAATTCTCTCAGTTCTTCTTTGGTTTTCTCTTTGAATTCAGTAACGATTAGACCATATTACTTTCATTGATCTGGACATAATTCTCCTTCATTCAGCCTGCCAGAGAAATAAGCATTAGCTTTAGATGTTCTCTTTGCTCAAACTCGTCACATCAGCTTCTTTGTTTAATGGGTTGATAATTTAAATGGAGTTTGAAGGACCTTGAGTCACTGTGGAGGTTTTAAGTGTAAACCAGATGTATTATGATGACCTTTATTCTGAAAGACCTTTTTAATCTTTAGCCAAACTGATAGTTATGTCATGGCTATAGCACCGTAATATCTACAGAAAGGTTTCACTTAAAAACAATGAAACACTTTGATTTAATTTTTCTGTTGCATCTGTTTCCAAAAGATCAGCAAAGACAGGAAGAAACGACTTCAGCGTCTGAAGCATTTCACAGTCCGAATAAATCTTGGCCTCTGTTTGACCTGAGACTTTCCTACACCATTCGAGTGTTGGATTTCTTACATCCGCCTTTTCTTCCCCTTCGTCTTATCTACCGTTCCACCCACGTTTTAAGCCCCCCTTTCTTTGGCTCGCCTACCTCCAAGGTCACGCTATAAGAAGTCTTCCGTGCCTCAGATGGCCTGTTCAGACTGCAAATCAATGGGCTCAAGTATCAGAGAACAAGAGATGAGAGCAGTGAGGAGAGGTTGAAGGCAGGCAGGAAGAAGATGAGACTAAAAAGACTTCTGGAAACAATGGATGTGAGAGCAACTGCATGAGCTTTAAGCGGCTGATGCACAGTGACGTATAGCATCTTCGTATGCCACTGTGTAAAAATAAAAGGCCCTCAGTGTGTTGTAAGCCATATAAGATAGGTGTAAGCTTTGAATAAGGTACCAGCACGCTAATATAGAATGAGCTGCCCTTTTCTTATTTGACAACACGGGATTGCCACAGTATACTTCAACATGCTACGCATACGTTTGGCATAAGCGACACGGAGCTCTGCATGAGTCCAAAATGCTGTTCTATGGATAAACTGTGTGTTCTGTGTAAGCTAGGGACACTTTATGGGTAAGTTAGGTTCAACTCTTGAGCAGTACGCTAATGTATACATCCAAATGTGGCTTCCAGTGGATGTTTTTATCTCCTCTTCAGCATATGACAGCGTGTTGGACGACATCTTCATATGTCAGTGTGTGAAAGGGCCTTTAAGGGCTTTGCAGCGTCTGCAGTGTGAGGCAGAGCCTGGGCGTCATGCTCACCCTCTGCAGAGCAGTGAGACAGACGGACACACCACCCACACAGGAGCTTAGACTGACCACCTGATACACAAAACCTAAAAGAGTTGAAGTGGACACGTCTCACCTCATGCACGGAAACACAACGTGCAACTTTTGATTTTTCCACCATCTCCACACCGTTAAGCTGATTCCAGACAGTGATTCCACACCACACATTTCAGCATGTCCTAAGCTCCATTACAAGGTCACAACCTGGTCTAAAAGCTCATCCGTCCCGAGGATGTGTCCATCAGCACTTCGGCTACTTCACTGTCACTCCAGGGAAATGCATGTCAACTGAGCTTCCGCCTCTTGGTGAAAAGAAGGGATGACATGATGAGTCAGGGGAGCAGAAACCGAGCAGAACATGCTTAACAGACAGATGTCCGTGTTTCACTTAACTACTGTGTCCAATGGAAGGTCTCGGTCCATTTGTCAGAGCAGAGGCTGACACTAGTTCCCACTCTCCCTGCAGTTCAGCTATTGATCTTTTGTGCTGAGTGTGTTTGTATCTTTAAAGGTTACTTTTTGTGTATTTCCATACAAAACTCCAACACAAAGAGGCTGAGCAGGTCCTGTATGATTCAAATGAACCCAGAAATAATCTGAGTATACTTGGACAGTAAATATTACCCAAAATGTTGACGTTAAAATGTGGCCTGTGTTTCTAAAACCTTATATTTCCTCGGTCTACAGCACTGTTTACCTCATAAAAGCACACGTTTCTGGTGATGACCTCAGCTTAAGCTGTTTAGAAATGCAGTAGTTTAGGAATTCCTTCAGTGGATCAGTTTTGTTTAGTTTAGTTTAGAATAGTGTTGTAGTCAAGAAGACCACCTAATCCAAGACCAGAGTGTACCAAGACCGAGACAAGACCAAGATTTTTAGGATCCGAGCCCAAGACCTCAAATAAAATAAATAAATTATAAAATATTTTTTATAGAAGTTACATACTGCAACTTTAAGTTTGCTTTTGAATGAATATATCAGCTTTTATAAATTTTCAAAGCTACCCGTACATAACAAAGAAATCCGACATGGTCTAACTTCATGTGATTCAACAATAAAATGTCACAACTGTTAAATTGGAAGCAGTTTCATCACATGCCAAGCCTTAAAAAAACTGCAGTGGCAAAACAATCTTCATAAGTCCAAACTCAAAACCAAGGATACCCCTATAATGTACGTAGTTGCACAGCGGTTTCACTAAAGTAGTAGATATACACCTAAAAAGTTACATAAATGGATATTAGTTACAAGTATATTCTTTGTGATTTAATTAGGCAAATTTTATAACTGATGATTTGGCAGGCATCTTCTCCCAGGCCCAGACAATCACTTCAAAGTCAAAGTCAACTTTATTGTCAGATCTGCAATATGTACAGTACAGGACATACACAGGACCGAAATTGCGTTTCTCTCAGTCCCTCGGTGCAACAGTAAACATCTAAACATTGAAACACTGAAACATATAATAATAGACATAAGCATAAAATAGTAAAACTAACACTGTCCTGAGTTTTTTGCATAGTGGTATAAGAGTATGAAAATTTACACCAACTCTAAAACTAAAACATTAAACATTTAATGAACATAATACTGTCCTGAGTTTTTGCATACTAGTATAAAAAAGAGTATAAAAAGTATAACTAAAATAAACTAAAGGTTTCTAGCATTGACATTTGCAAAGTGGCAAAGCAGCGTATGAGTTAATGTACACAGTATATGTATGAGGTAGTAGTTGATGTTGTTATAGAGGCAAAAAGTGGCATATGCAGTAAGGCACATTGGGCATCCCTAAATAAGACCGTTCAGAGCACACTGTATATGTATCAGCAGTGGTGTAGATATTAGAGTAGTGTAAATGTAAACAGTAGTAATTACATGTAAGCAGTAGTAATAAAAGTAAACAGTATTAATAAATGTAAACAGAGAATGTAAACAGTATTATGATTATAGGCAGTGATGTAATACAAACATTAGTGCAAGTATGAGAAGTAGTGCAAACTGTATGAGCACATGACCGAGAGTTTAGTGAATAACCCGTTTTGATGACACAGAGTCTAGTGTTAAAATCTTTGTGTTTTGTGGTAATGTGTGAGAAAGTTTTAGTGTTAAGGCAGTGTTAAGGCACTTCTCACTTCCTTGGAGTGACCAGTGTTGCCAGATAGAGTCAAAGTTTTCCAGCCCAAAATTCTGTTAAAAGCCACCACATCACACAAAAATCCGCCCAGTCAATATATTGTTATATTTACTGTTTGAACATGAACACACATTAGTACAAGCCAAGGTAATTTAACAATATGTGGCCAAATGCAACAATCCAACAAAAATCTTCCCAGAGTTCCCAGCAAAATCCGAATGAAAACTACCCAATTAACAGTAAACGGCCCAACCTGGCAACACTGGGAGTGACGCGTGCGAGTGTAAGGGGGTGGGCGTCACAGCGGTAACAAAAATATGTATTTAGCAATGAGTCACGTTATCACTTGGATTTGAACCCGTTCGTTTTGCATCCAATAAAAACAAAAATGTTAATAAATAAACTGGACAATATTCTGGCAGTTTAGTGATATTTCCACAGTTGTGGTCTTGACTGGTCTTGAAATAAAATCCTGAGTCCTCAGTGTCCAAGACTGAGACCAAATGCGGTCGAGTCCGAGACAAGACCGAGACAAGTCTCGAGTATTACAACACTAGTTAAGAAATACAGTATATATATATTTTTGTAGAGGGGATGAAATTCATCCTGTGCTGTTGAAGGTGGATTTGTTAGCTAAATATCTGATCTGATGAACCACTTGACATTTTCTTGATTCTTTTTTTACATGCCCATCAAAAGATGGTGTTCACTTCTCCCGCCCATGCTTTCTGATCCACTCAAGATAATTGAACAAAACTTCATACACGTATTCATTATCACTAGACAGAATGTTGCATAATCTTTTCACCCTCCCCTTCTCCACGGTTAAGGTCACAAATCAAGGTCAAATGTAAAACAAAGTCTTTGCACTCCGGGCCATAACTTTTGATCCACTAAAGATAATTGAACAAAACTTTTTTTAATTCAACCTTTATTTATACAGGTTAATTTCATTGAGTGACAAGGATTCATTTACAAGAGAGTCCTGATTTTAACAAAAAGACCGATGAGGTACAGACAACAAAGACAATCGTATAAAAGCATATAAAATGAAAAGTAAAATGAAAATAAAATAAAATAAGTTATATAAAATGAAACAAAAAACAAGCTACATTATAAAACGTGTAAATTTCACCAAAACGAAATCAAAAACGGGAACATGTCTGCGTTGTTTTTTCTCAGGAACTTTACAAATGTTTGAAGCCACTTAAGATGTCATGGTCGAGAACAGAAGCAGAGTGGGAGAAGACCCTTTTGCCTAGTTCAGTCCTCACTGAGGGAACACTACATGTAATCATGTCCTGAGGGCGCACGCTGTAGCTGCACTCGTACAGAGACATGTAGGAGGAGATGTATGAAGGCAGCAGACCAAGAAGTGATTTAAAGATGAAAATGTACCAGTGGAAGAATGTGTGAAGTTAATGATGTCCAGTTAACCAGTGAATACAGGGTGCAGTGGTGGGTACGATAATCACAGCCAGTTATGAATCTTATCCATGATATCTGTGAATCTAAACCATGATAGACAGCATCCAGCATCTGCAGGGGGCTTGTAAGAGCATTTATGTACTGGTAAATAATGTCACCATAGTCAATGGAGGGAAGGAAAGTCGCAGTAACAACTTGATATAAATTTGTACCACTGCTAGACGGTGTGTTTCTTAATACTCCAATCACCCCAGCTTCAAGGTCAAGTTTACAAATCAAGGTTATTTAATTTTATTTTATTAACCTTTATTTAATCAGGCAAATACCATTGAAATCGCAGATCTCTTTTGCAAGGGAGGCCTGGGCCTGAAGGCAGCTTAACATGCATGTTTTAGTCTGGATGCTGTCTATCATAGTTTAGATTCACGGATATCATGGATAAGATTCATAACTGGCTGTAACAAAGCAGCTCTGCACCGCCTTTGGGAGGAGTGGATGGTGGACAGAGAGCACAGCTTCACGGCTACAGGACGGATGCGCCACGCAACGTTCCAGCAGGTCCTCGGATGGATGGATAAAGCGTGGACCTCAGTCACTAAAGAATCCATCCTGTCAGGGTTCAGGAAGGCAGGATGTTTGCTGGACGTGGAGGAGGAAGAGGAGGCAGTGCTCTGAGCTGCATCAACTACGGTACCTCAGGAGTTGGCAGAACTCTTCTCCAGCGACACAGAGGATGAAAAATTCAACGGGTTTGAATAAAAATAAATAAATAAATAGGTGTTTCTGTCATCATTATGGGCGGGTGAGCGTGTAGTAATTTTAAAGCCGCTTTATTTTGTCGGCTTCATTTTGTCATGTTTTAACCGTCAAAGTGCATTTATTAAGAAAAGTTCAGCTCAGACACACCTTTACCATGTCAGCAAACAAATGTATTTTTTAGGAGTTTATCTTGTTAAATTTTTTAAGAAATGCAGCGTTTCCACTCGCTGCTCGTGCACGCTTCGCAGCACCGACGTAGCGAAACTATTTTTTTTAATTCAGCTGATTTGACCATTACATTCATTCATTCATTCATTCAACCTTTATTTAGTCAGGTAAATCTTTTGAACCTCATGGGCTCATTTACGAAAGCGACCTGCTAAAACTAAAGAACAATGAACAGCAATGGTAGAATTTCCTTAAACAATAAACAAACAAACAATAAACAATAGAAAACAAAAGAGAGAAAAAAACAAAAGAAAGATTTTTTTTTTTTAACAAAGTATCAAAAAACTAGCAAAACATTATAAGGTAGACGTATAAAATCAAAGACAGGAACAAATCTGCATTGGTTTTTGCCAGGATTCCAACAGATTCTGAAAACCATTTAGAGAAGTCAAGGTCGAGAGCTTCAGATCTTTTTGTAAGATATATATATATATTTTGTACATTACGTTCATTTATTAAAGAAAACTTCAGCTCAGACGCATCTTTACTATAATTTTCAACAAACAAATAATTGTTTTTAAGTGTTAATCTTGTTAAAGTCCTTCCGTGCACGCTCCTGTGGCCATTTGGCAGCCAAACCATTTTTGGCAAAACACCAGCCCACATTTCCGGGTTGTCAGCGGTGACGCGTAATAGATGCGACGTATACGGCGGTGCGACGTGTTTATGGATTTTTCCACTTTATTGGACATAGATGGTGTAGTGGTAGGGGAACCGACTTGGGATCCGAAGGACCCAGGTTCGAACCCCAGTCACGGCATAACTTGTGATGTGTTTGAGCAGCACATCTCATCCCAACTGCTCCCCGGCGCGCTTTCTATAGTTGCCCACTGCCCCACCTGGTGGTGATTGGGTAAAATGCAGAGTCAAATTTCATCTTGTATGGAAACATACACAGATGACAAAAATGTGACATTATTATTGTTATTATAATTGGACTGATGCGACATATAAAGCGGTGCGACGTGTACGGCGGAAAATACTGTACTTTAAAAGCGCATAACATCATGATCTCAGCTCTCTGCTACGGCTGCAATCTGCGTTCTCTGCCACGCCCACTTCTCCACTGCAGAACGGAGACGACAGAGGAGGAGCTGCAGGAGGAAGTTTCTCCTAGTGCAGCAGGTGCTAAATAATTTAAAATATTTCATTTTAAATAAAATTTAAAAATCCATGCTGATCGTGCGGCTCATCCATCAATCAGCCAGTTTTGTCATGTCCAATCTTATTTTGAAAAACCGGGATAGACAGAGTTTGCAAAAAAATGAACCACAAAATAGCGAGGGACTACTGTAGTTACAAATCATCAACCAGTTTAGTGATGCTCTGGTTAAAGTTGGAGAAGAATGGGTGGAAAATTGCTGGACTAAACTGGAGGCTTTTCATTGAATGATTGTTATTTAGGATATAGCTAGAGCTATTTATTTGGTTGCCATGGCATCCATGGATGACGTGTGAACCGACACAGCTGCTCATCACCGATTTGATATTCCGAACAGACACGAAGCAACCGGTAGACTCCCAGCTATAATTATTCAGCCACCGTGATGAGCAAACAGCCAGGCAGTGGGCTCTGAACACATTAACAAGGCAGTGTGGGAAGAAGCGGTGCATTATGGGAATAGACCGTGTGTGTGTGTGTATGTGTGTGTGTGTGTGTGTGTGTGTGTGTGTTGCCATAGTAACCCTTGCATCTTATCTGCTGACAAGTCTGTCATTCAGTATGATTGTGTTTGTAAGCAAATTGAGCAATCGACTGTGACTTCGACTCGACTCTTATTCTGCTCTTGAAGACTTTTGGTTTATTTAGACTTTTTGATTTGGTTGCACAAGTTAGAGGTGGATTTTTCTGTCAGTGTGTCATCTTTTTATCTTATTTTCCATCCATCCATCCATTATCTTTACCCGTTTCTTCCATTTTGGGTCACGGGGGTCGCCAGTGCCCATATCCAGCAATCGCAGTGCGAGGGGCGGGGGACACCCTGGACGGGTCGCAAGTCCATCACAGGGCCACACGGCGACAAACGAGACAAACAACCATTCACTCTCTCACTCACACCTAGGGACAATTTATCTTATTTTCAACAAGGTAAAAAAAAAGGAAGAAAAATGTTGTACTGAATGGCCTGTCCACAGGCCGTCTTCCTGCTTTAAACCGCTGCTATGCTTTACCAGACGCTTCAAATTTAAATATCCAGGTGTTAAAATGGCAGTATAGGCCCTCCCCTTTTGAATGACACCTCTTTTGACCAAATACGGTACGGTAGGTCTATCTATGGTCTCTCCAGAGCCAAGAATATCCACTAATCAGTATGTATTCTGACCAGGAACAGCCCACTGATACCAGCCATCACTGCTTACATCCTCTTTAGAGGATGTAATCAAATGGAGAAATGTGTGATTGGATAAGGGGCCGTTTACACGGCGTGTATTTTGAATGAAACCGCACATTTCTCTCTGCGGTTCTGCTGATCGTTTACACGACACCACTGGCCCCCCTCTTTGAATCCGAAGGTTTCTGAATCCACCTCTCAGAGTGGAGGTTTTTTGCTGACCCCCCGTTGATAACGTGCACATCTCCCGCTGAGCTGTTGTTTGAACCACATGCGCGTAGCAAGCACGCGCGGACAGACGGCATTTCTATCAACAATAATGGCGGCGGACACGCACCGCTTTCTGAACTACAACTGATTGAATATATTTTCAGTCTCATATTTAATTAATCTACACCTGAATGTAGCTGCATCCGTGTTGGAAGAGACACAGTCTGATCCAGTTCTAATATAACTGTTTATTGAATGAGGAAGGCGGAGATTTCACACGTCGTGCTGCACTATAACATACTAAATGTGCTAAATAATAACAGTTTAACAATAATAAACAGTGTTTATGTTAGCGTGGGAGATATATAAAGTTATCTGAGCTAAATGAAGCTGTCTGGACTCGTTACGTCATTTGAACGATGCGTAACATGTTGCGTGTTATTAAAGTTGAAAATGAAGACACCAGGTTTATTTTGTATTTATTTATTCAACACCACAAACTGTATGTCACACAAACACTGATAATTAAACTGAACACTATTAAAACACGTTAACTGAACTGTAACTACGTTAATGAACTGGACTCTGCTCTGTTTTCATCCTGGATACTGGACCCACTTCCAAACCAGTCCGCCTGGTAGAAGGACAGCTACTCAAGCTCGCAGGAAAAGAAAAAAAAACTCAGTTGGTTGTTGTGTGATCGAAGTAAACACAAGCAAACATTATTAAGAACGTTGATTTACCTGCTGTACCTGCTGTAAATCAGCTGTTTATCACGGACTAAAGTCCGACACGTTGACTCGGTTCTGGTCCACTCAGCGACTGGTGTGCAGCTTGTTAGATGAAGAGGTCCCGCTTGGCGTCAAATCTGTCGACTCTTATCCAAATTCCAGCTTTAACTTGTTAAGTTGTTGTTAGCTGCACTTTTAGACCCAGAGGAAAGCAGACTGAGGCAGCACGCATGCACATTAGGTGAAGCTACAAATTCCAGCGCCATCTAAAGACCCGGCATGGTAACTACAGAGGATTCGCGAGAAGGCGGGGGGAGGGATTCATGAGGGCGGGGAGATATTTGAGCGGATGCATGTACCGTATTTTCTGCCTGATAAGTCTCACCTCTCTATAAGTCGCTTTGTCCAATTATTGGCAATAAATTGGAAAAATCCATAAACGTCTCGCACCTCTATTTAAGTCTCATCTATTCTGCGTCACCGCTGGCGCGTCGCCTATGTTACGCGTCACCGCCCTGCTTCATATGGCGGACACAGGAGCGAGCGAGCACGGAAGGACTTTACAAGATTAACATGGTAAAAACAATTATTTGTTTGCTGAAAATTATAGCAAAGACGTGTCTTAGCTGAACTTTTCCTTAATAAATGAACGCAATTGTCAAATCAGCTGGATTTAAAAAGTAGTTTCGCCATGTGCAAGCTCCCAGGTGGGACGGCTTTATTTCTTAAAAATTTAGCAAAATAAACGCTTAAAAAATATTTCTTAGCTGATCTAAAAAAGCTAAGTCTGGTCCTCTGGACATTCAAAAAAAACAAAGCAAAAGAATTGTAGAAACGTTTCGTCTTTTGTCCGAAAGACTTCCTCAGTCTGAGCTGCTGTATTCAGCTCAGTCTTATAAATAGCACCTCTCACAGTGGATCAACCAGTTGGCTGATCCACTGTGAGAGGGTGCTATTTATAAGACTGAGCTGAATACAGCAACTCAGACTGAGGACGTCTTTCGGACGAAAGACGAAACGTTTCTACATTTTTTTTTTTTTTTTTGCTTTGTTTTGTTTTTTGAATGTCCAGAGGACCAGACTTAGCTTTTTTAGATTTTTCTACCTAGATTCTTGAGCATGCAATGCATCAGGGTATTTCTTAGCTGACATTATAGCACAAGTGTTCCTGAGCTTAACCGTTCCTTAATAAATTCACGTAATGGTCAAATCTGCTGGATTTAAATTGTTTCGCTTTGACGTCTTCCAAACCGTTGCGTGTGCTGCGAAAATAAATTATAAATAAATCGAATTTTAGGTTAAATGTCTCATACAGCTAACAGTTTGGAAATGTCCATGTAGTGATTACTTTCTGTAAGTTTGATAAAAATCTATCCTGTAGTTCAGAGTCAGAGTCAGAGAGTCTTTATTGTCATTTGCACCGCATGTGGTACATGTGATGAAAACGAGATTATGTACACGAGGTCCCAGTTACATCCAACAACAAATGAAAGAGAAAAACAGTAATAACATCTAGAATTAACTAAGAAAAACATCAACTAGTAATACACTAAGCCTAATATAGTGGGAATAAACAGCAGCACGAACATGAGTTTGTATGAGCAGATGGTCACAGATGAACACAGATGAACACAGCAACAAGAAAACAGATCAGCATCAGTATGATGTGATATTTTGCAGTGTTTATTTTTTTTTATTTATTCATGAGTCTAACAGCCTCAGGGTAGAAGCTGTTCCTCAGTCTAGTGGTTCTACACTTGATGCTCCTCAACCTCCGTCCTGAGGGGAGTGGGGCAAAGAGTGAGTGTGCTGGATGAGTGAGGTCTTTCATGATGCAGGTGGCTCTTTTCCTGCATCTGGAGGTATAAATGTCTGTGATTGTGGGGAGACTGACTCCAACAGACTTCTGTGCAGCCTTCACCACTCTCTGCAGAGCTTTCCTCTCTTCAACTGTGCAGCCTCCATGCCACACGTTGATGCTGGAGCACAGGATGCTCTCCACTGCACACCTGTAGAAGGAGGTGAGGACTGGGCTGCTCATGAGTAGGGTTGGGCATCGTTTGAATTTGAGCGATTCCGGTTCCGATTCCGATTCTTCGTTTCGATTCCGATTCTTTTCGATTCTCGGTTCCGATTCTTTTTGTAGGCGGGGTTACAAAAAGACGTGTCAATTCAATTCAGTTCAGTTTATTTATACTATATAGCTCCAAGTCACAACAGAAGTGGTCTCAGGGCACTGAACAGAAGCAATCAAATATAAAAATAATAAGTTAACAGAAACTTTAATATAAAAATAATGGTAACACTATTTATCTGAGGAGACTACTTTGAGTTTAACTCCATGTTATAAAAAAGCTACAGTAGTTAGCCAGAGTTATTTCAGGATGAAATAATTTGAACTTCTGTTTGAATTTAATGCTATGAACTTTTTCCTTTTTGTTACATTTACTATGAATTTCTCACAGGGCAGATTAGAGCCAACATGGACTCACCAACATATATTATTATTATTATTATACATATAATATTGTCCAGTGTCTGATGCTGCAGTCATGTTACTGAGCTCCCACTGATGGGCTAACCTGGTTCCACCAGCAGCAGCAGGATCCTCAGACAGAACAGCTGGTGGGATGTCCTGGTATCTGCAGCCCTCTCTCCATTTGTTTCTTCATGGACATGGAGCTGTGACATTATGTTGTGCCTCTTCCTCAGCAAAACGCTCCTCCAGTGGAGACTTTCTGAACAGACTGCAGGAAGTTCCTAAACAAACAACAGGTTTATCAGTTTTATCAGTAAAAAGAGATTATTAAATCATTTTTAAGACTGAGAATGTGTACAATTATTAGCTCTGTTGTTATTGCCTAACTAACCTATTCAATAATTCTTCAAACTGTGACATTCACTCATAATGGAATGGAAGAGAACATAAACAGAATTTTTTTGGATAAACAGAAATTATATAATAATGAAAACTAGAGACATTAAAACATTTTAAAAGACACAGAGAACTTTAAATGGATTAAGAATATTAATAAGTGTTGGATTTGAGTGCAATGTGCAATCCATGGTTGAATTCACATCTGAAAAGGGATGCAACCTTTTCACAACATATGCTGTAACAGTTCTGTGGCACTCTTCATTCAGTTAACACTGACGTTTTTACCTTGGACAGTCACTGGTGAACACTGTGAAGCCATTTCAGGTCGTTTGTCTAAGAAGAAAAAAATACAAGCTAACGTTAGCATCGTGTTTGTATTTGAGCTGACTTACCGCTTTAAGCGGAGTATAACTTGTTAGCTGCCTTAATGTTGGTATGAGATGTAGTTTATAGTTTATTTATTTACCTGTTGGAGCCGAAGAGGTAGCGATTGGCGAAAAGTTCGGCGGAGCGTTTTGCAGACGGACCACTCTGTACTTCCGGTCAGATACGAAGCGAAAATAATCCGGTGGAGCGCGTCAAAGACGGGACACTATTTTACTTCTCCACCTTTCTTTGCATGATATAAAATTATTGCAAGTGCTGCACTGACCTGACTGGTCATTTTATTAATTAGTAAGCTTTCAATCGCGGAATGCACACTTCCGGTGAATTCTTCTTCGTTGGTTTTCGGTGGCGGCTACTTCCGGTCGGCTAACTAGCATCGAAAATAGGAATCGCAAATTAATATTTTGAACGATTCCGGGAAAACCGGACAGTTAGTCCCGGTTCCGAACGATTCTCGATTCTCGATGCCCAACCCTACTCATGAGTTATTTAGATAAATAGTACCCATTTATGGTAAATACGGAGCTATAAGCTAAAACATTTACGGTTTTAAAACATCGAGTTTTAGCTCAAATGTCTCGTACAGCTAACAGTTTGTAAATGTCCATGTAGTGATTACTTTCTGTTAGTTTGTAAAACTTACAGATTTACTTAAAGAACTTACAAATCTGTCCTGTGGTTCTTGACTTATTTTGCTAACAAACACTGAGCTAACTGTAGTTCATACCTCCAGAGCAGGAGGCCGGGCTGCGACAGAGTGTGTCCGACCAGAGGAGGCTGCCGTCGGACACTTCTTCTTCTTCTTCTTTCGGCTTTTCCCTTTTCAGGGGTCGCCACAGCGAGTCATCCTCCTCCACCTCACTCTGTCCTCTGCATCCTCTGTCCTCACTCCAACTACCTTCATGTCCTCTCTAACTGCATCCATATATCTCCTCTTTGGTCTCCCTCTTTGTCTTTTTCCTGGCAGCTGCATTTCTAACATCCTTCTACCAATATACCCACTGTCCCTCCTCTGGACATGTCCAAACCATCTCAGTCTGGCCTCCCTAACTTTATCTCCCAGTTGTTCAACATGTGCTGTACCTCTGATGATCTCATTCCTGATCTTATCCATCCTTGTCACTCCTAAGGAGAACCTCAGCATCTTCATTTCTGCCACTTCCAGTTCTTTCTCCTGTCTTTTTGTCAATGACACTGTCTCCAGACCATACAACATAGCTGGTCTCACCACTGTCTTGTAAACTTTTCCTTTGACCTTTGCTGACACCTTTTTGTCACAAATCACTCCTGAAACTTTTCTCCATCCACTCCATCCTGCCTGGACTCTTTTTCACCTCTTCAGCACCTCTTTCACCTCTGCCATCGGACACATGAGGTGGAAATGGTTGGTGTACCCTAGCGGACAAAAGTGGTACTGCACCATTTTTGCCAAAATGAAAAAAGGTCATATCTGAGCCAAAAATTGGTCTAAAAATATGCGATAAAATCCATAAACATGTCTCACTTCTCAATAAGTCGCAAGGCATGCAAATTAGGCAAAAAGGTGCAACTTATAGAACGGAAAATACGGTAAACACTAGAATTTGCCCGTGTCAACGCAGATCTTTTCCTCTATTTAACATACCCAAAACCTCCGTTTCCCCCCATCTTGTCCTTGTAAACAGGGCCTAAAACTGATCAAAACAAACAAACAAAATCATAGGAGTGGCTGATTTTGAGTACCGGTAATAATGTGAAACATTTTCACAAAAGTCACCCGACACCTTGACAATTACTGTGAAAGCTATTCAGATTATACTGAGCCTATCAAAACTTTTTTCCCACCTGATAATAAAAAGCTTTTCCTTGGAGTGTTTCTCATCTGTTGCATTAGAAGGGTTGCTTTTTTAGTATTGCATTTATCTGTAACAACAGATGAACTGGTGATCATTGATCATGAACGTGGGTAGAAGAATTTATGATCAAGAAAAAAGACAGCATAGTTTCACCCACACATTGTGATTAACTCATGATCTCTCTGATGTACAAGAAACGCCAAGTGAGTCCTCAGATGCTGGGGGAAAAACAATGCTTCAGCAATGAAGTGTAAATAAATCTCACAGAGACAAATTGCACCAATACAAAGTGGCAAAATCCACAGAACAAACGGACAACACAGATGGAGTGTTAAATAGTAACACAGTGGTAAAATTCAATTTCTTGCTGTGCTTAAGTGGTGCTGATGGTTTTATAAACTTTTACAAGCTTGCAAGAATGTTTTGCTCTGGGTTGACAAATGACAAAATCTCAGGCCCCCTTGGTACTGATCAGGACTCCAATGGACATTGCACAGTCTAGACTGGATTGCAGCAAATTTGTAAAACCTCTGAGTTTGAAGGCAATCATCATGCTGCTATGGCCTTGATATTAACAAAATAGTTTTTGTACCCCATCGTGGAACTACATCACAGGCACTCTAACCTTGGCTTACCAAAGCTGGCTTTTGGGGCATGGAATGTAACCTTTCTGTTGAGGGAGGAGCCTGAGCTTGTGCGTGAGGTTGAGAGGTACCAACTAGGTATAGTTGGGCTCACCTTGACGCACAGCATGGCTCCAGAACCAATGTCATTGAGAGGGACTGGACCTTATTCCACTATGGAGTTTCCCATAGTGAGAGGCACCGAGTTGGCGTCGGTCTACTCTTAGCCCCCGACTTTGTGTCTGTGTGTTGTAGTTTTCCCCAGTAGATGAGAAGGTAGCTTCCCTGTGCCTTTGGGTGGAGGTATGGACTCTAACAGTTGTTTGTGCCTACATGCCAAACAGCAGTTAAGAGTATTCAGACTTCTTGGCATTGTTAGCGAGAGTGCTGGAAGGTGCTCTATTTAGTCCATATGTGTAAAACTCGAGGCCTGGGGGCCAAATGTGGCCCTCCTTAATATCTTATCTGGGTCCCAACTAGATGTTATTTTAAATGTAAAATACTTTTATCACTTTAATTTTTTTTCAATAATCTTTGATGTCAAAAATGCAACAGAAAACATAAAATGAGATCACTCAAACTCTTGTTGAGGAACCTGCAACCAAGAAAAGATGTTTGATATCTAACTTGAGTTAATGTAGATTCTGAAACCGGACCTTAGTTTGGAAAAGGTTTGAATTTTGGCCCCCTTTTGTAAGTGGGTTTGACACCCCTGATCTAGGCACTTGTTAATTCTGCCGAGGGTCGCTATTGGGAGGAATGGCCTCTTATCTTAACCTGAGCTGTGTTCTGTTGTTGGACTTCTGTGCTAGTCATGGTTTGTCCATCACAAACACCATGATTCATGATTGAATACTGTATAAGAGTCCATAATTTCACTTGGCACCAAGACACCCTAGGTAGTAGATCAACGGTCAACTTTGTAATCGTGTCATCTGATTTGTGGCTGTTTGTTTTGGACACTCGGGTGAAGAGAAGAGCTGAGCTGTCAACTGATCACCACCTGGTAGGGAGTTGGATCAGATGGCGTAGAAAAGACAGGCAGACAGACGGCTCAAACGTGTAATGAGGGTTTGCTGGGAATGACTGGCTCAAGAACCCCTCAGAAAGATTTTCAACTCACACCTCCATGAGAGCTTTACCAACATCCCAGCTGAGGCAGAGGACATTGTTTCCTAGCAGGCCATGTTTCATGCCTCAATTGACTCATGGTGGCTGCCTTGAGCTGTGACCGCAAGGTTGCTGGTGCTTCTCACAGTGGCCATTCACAAACTTTGTGGTGGACACCCCAGGTTAGGGAGGCTGTTAAGCAGCAAAATGAGTTCTATTGGGCCTTGTTGGCTGGTGGGACTGTGAGAGCAGCTGAGGAGTACTGGAGGGCCAAGCAGTCCACGGCCTTGACTGTTACTGAGGTAAAAGCTCGGATGTGGTAAGAGTTTGGTGAAACTTTGGATAGAGACTCTCAATCGGCTCCGAGGAGATTCTGGCAAACAATCAGGTGACTGAGGAAGGGAAATAGCACTTTACTGACACTGTGTTCAGTGAAGGTAGGGTGCTGTTTACGTCAACCAATGATGTTGTTGGAAGGTGGAAGGAATACTTCTCGGACCTTCTCAATCCCACCAGCACATATTCCATGGAGGAAACTGAGTCAGGGGCCTTTGCGGCTGGTCTGTCCTTAACTGTGGCTGAGATCACCAATGTAGTAAAGAGCTCGGTGGCGGTCGAGCTCCATGGGGTGGAGGTGGCCTGAAATCCACCTTGATTTCTTTAAGGCTCTAGATGTTGTGGGGATATCTTGTTTGACATGACTTTGCAACAGTGCCTGGACATTGGGGAAAGTGCCATTGAATTGGCATACTGGGGTGGTGGTTTTCCTCTTCAAAAGGGGGGATCGGAGGGTGTGGTCCAATTATAGGGGCATCACTCTCCTTGGCCTCCCTGGTAAGGTCTATTCAGGGAGTTTGATTGTTGGTCGAACCTCAGATCCAGGAAAAACAATGCAGATTCCATCCTGGCCGTAGAACACTGGACTAGATCTTTACCTTCACTAGGGTGCTTGAGTGGTCATGGGAGTTTGGCTATCCAGTCTGCATGTGTTTTATAGACTTGGAGAAGTTGTTTGCCCACGTTCTTGGGG
>JBBPBX010020543.1:9603-22505 GCA_038048925.1 Garcialebias charrua | reverse complement strand
GTATGGGATTGGGGGCCCGTTTCTACAGGCTGCTCAATATACAACCTATACAACCAGCATGAGAGTTTGGTTTACATTGCTGGCAGTAAGTTGGACCCCTTCAGTGTGGGTGTTCAATCTTTGCTATTTATGGATGATGGGGTCCTGTTGGCACCATCATGCCATGATTTTCAGCTCTCAATGGAGCGGTTTGCAGCCGATTGTGAAGCGGCTGGAATGAGAATCAGCACCTCCAAATCTGAGGCCATAGTCCCCAGTGGTAAAATTGTGAATTGCTCTCTTCGGGTCGAGGGTGAGGTTCTGCCTCAAGTGGAGGAGTAAAAGTATATTGGGGTTTTCTTCACGAGCGATGGAAGAATGGAGCGTGAGATTGACAGACGTACTGTATTGGTGCATCATCTGCCGTATTGCAGACTGTGATGGTCCGTTGGGGTAAAGAAGGGACCTCAACTGTGAAGCGAACCTCTCTGTTTACCGGTCGGTCTACGTTTCTAACCTGACCTATGGCCACAAACTCTTGGTAGTGACTTAACAAACGAGATCACAGATACAGGTGGATGAAGTGAGTTTTCTCCATAAGGTAGCTGGACTCTACCTTAAAGAGGTTGAGAAGTTCAGTTATCAGGGAGAGACTAGGAGTAGAACCGCTGCTCCTCTACATCGAGAAGAGTCATTTGACTTGGTTCGAGCATCTGGTAAGGATGCTCTCTGGGCGCCTCCTTAGGGAGGTGCTTCAGGCATGTCCAACTGGAGGAAACCCGGGGGAAGACCCAGGACAAACTGGAGAGACCATGTCTTTCATCTGGCCTGGGAACAACTTGTAATCCTCCCAGAAAAGCTGGAAAAAGTAGCTGTGGAGGTGGCTGAAGATTGGTCTATGGTGGCAAAGGCCAACAAGAATAGCTGTTAGTATATTTTCTTTATAGAATGATAATTTTTCTATCATGGTCCAAACTATGTAACATATCATACAAGTCCTGGTTTTCAACCATTGAATGCAAGCACAATTCTTCGCAATTATAGTTGCCATGGACTTTGCAATTTACTTCATTGTTTCCAGGTTAGATGGGCACGTTCACGTCGCTCCCTCAATGCTCCTCCTGTTAACAGTGGCAGCTAGTAGCCACCACTGACTGTTTTCTATTTTCGCCTTTAGGTAGAAATGTGTACCGGTACAGTTTTTATATAATGCAGGTCTTGTCAATGCTATTATCTCCTTCAACTTAATAGAAGCCAAAATATTTCCATACTCTGACTTTAAATGTAGAAGAAGCCTTGTTATTCATCTTTGTGTGCATAATAAACTGTTTAGGTTCTTCAGAGATTTGTCTTTTGTGTTCCTCAGCATTGTGGTAAAACAATTAAATTGTAACATTTTTACATTTTTTAGTTGATTCATAATTGTTCATGTCCGCATCAAAATACAGATTATAACCCTCACTCCTACCAGGCATAGACCATTCACAATGCTTACTAGGATTGTCATCCAGTTTGACAAAGGGCTTAATAATGTTCAAATAAAGATTATGTTGTCCTTTATCTGCATTTTTGTTTTCTTCTTCTAGACTCCATCTTTTTCCCTGGTCGGTGTGCTGAGATCTTTGTGCATGGAAAGAGTGTAGGACACCTTGGAGTCCTCCATCCAGACGTCATTAACCGCTTTGAGTTGACTATGCCCTGCTCTGCGCTGGAGATGGACATCGAGCCATTCCTGTGAATTTTATCTTCTTAAACTTCTACTGCAAACTGTCATGGCAATGTTTTAGGAAAAAAAACATGATAAATTAATTGAACATATTTGTAATGTTCTGTTTCTGTGTTGTGGTTTGTGGTGAACATTATCACTTTTCGCTGTTGCATGAAAATCTGAAGCACCAGCATGATGTTGTAAAACTGTTTTATTGACCTCCGTCACGGAGCGAGTATTGGTAATACTGTCCATCCATCAATCCATCCATGGGAGTAAAATAAGTGAGGTACCAACTTCCATTTTAGTGTGTGACTGCATTTATGCAAAAAAAAAAAAAGTGTACATGTATTTTGAAAATTGGGTTGAAGCATCAAAATTCAAGATTCAAGATTCTCTGTTATAGACTGTAAACTGATACCATGAGTCAGACTGTTTGCAGTAGATATGAGTGGGGAAAACATTGCAAGTGTTGACGTCACCAGGTGGTTTGTTTAGCTCTTCCGTTTAAATCACCATTGTAATTTATGTAGGATTTTAGTGCAGATAACTTTTTTTATTTATTCATTTTTTATTAGTGGGCTTGAATTTACTGGATTTAAATTTAATGTACCGTATTTTTCGGACTATAGGTCGCACCCGAGTATAGATCGCATTGTCCAATTATTGCCAAAGAATTGGAAAAATCCATATATAGGTCGCACCTGAATATAGGTCGCACCTACATCAAAATGTGGACCGTGTTTAGCTCTGCTGCAAATGTCTCTTCCACAGGAGCGCACAGCAAGGCTTTTAAGAAGATTAACACATAAAAACAATTGTTTGATAAAAAATTATAGCAAATATGTGTCTGAGCTGAACTTTTCTTTAATAAATGAATAATTTTAGCATGATAAACACCTAAAAAATATATTTGTTAGCTGACATTATTGTAAGAGTGTCAGTTTAATTTTTGTTAATAAATGATTACAAATCAGCTTATTTTATAAAAAGCCATATATAGGTCGCACCTGACTATAGGTCGCAGGCCATGAAAAATTTATAAAAAGCCGCAACCTATAGTCTGGAAAATACGGTAAGCTAATTCTGGTAAAGGTTTTCAAAGTTGTTGACAACACAAATCCACTAAATGGAAAGTTAGTTCTGCTGTTAAGGATTAGCAGAACACCACTATATTTATATATGCAGTGGTGCTTGAAACCCTTTATAATTTTCTATATTTCTGCACAAATATGACCTAAAACATCATCAGATTTTCACACAAGTCCTAAAAGTAGATAGAGAACCCAGTTAAACAAATGAGACGAAAATATTATAATTGGTCATTTATTTATTGATGAAAATGCTCCAATATTACATATTCGTGATGGTAAAAGTATGTGAACTTATAGGATTATCAGTTAATTTGAAAGTGAAATTAAGAGTCAGGTGAAATCAAAAAAGGCGTTCAATACAGGATCAACTGGACTTTATTTGTTGCAGAAAACGTTTCGACTTCTGTCCAGAAGTCTTTTTCAATTCTGAATGGAAGCTGTGAGAACGAGAAGTTTTATACAGGCTTACAAGTCACGCACCAACATATGAAATTGGAAACTGAGATAACACCACAAATTAACTAAAATGCCCATTCTATTTAAATTGACAAAACGACACATCCCAGCTTAAACAAATGTCCTGGACGACTGAGAATCTTCACCAGCATAAGAGTCAGGTGTTTTCAATCAATGGATGATGATCAGGTGTGAGTGGACACCCTGTTTGATTTAAAGAACAGGATCTATCAAAGTCTGCTCTTCACAACATGTTTGTGGAAGTGGATCATGGAGGAACAAAGGAGGTTTCTGAGGAGCTCAGAAAAACAGTTGTTGATGCTCATCAGGCTGGAAAATGTTACAAAACATCTGTAAAGAGTTTGGACTCCACCAATCCACATCAGACAGATTGTGTACAAATGGAGAAAATTTGTTACCCTCCCGAGGAGTGGTCGACCAACAAAAATCACTTCAAAAATACCCCCCTGCTTGACAACTGCCAGCACTAGCGTAGCACGCACAACACAGACATGTCACCCTGCCAAGGCAGGTGACCCAGGGGAAACACAGCAGTGTAACATCCACCCACTTAGATATCTTGCACCAATAACAGTAAGGGTTATTTTATTCCTGTAAATTCCAGTCCAGAAAAACACTCATTTCAGAATCTACAAACATGAAGTATTGAAATCCTTCAGTCAACGGGGACATCTGACTATTTTTACTAAAGGGCAGCACGGTGGCACAACTGGTAGAGCTGCTGCCTCTCAGCGAGAAGGTTGCCGGTTCAAATCCCGGTCCGGGGCCTTTCTGGGTGGAGTTTGCATGTTCTCCCCGTGCATGCGTGGGTTTCCTCCGGGTACTCCGGTTTCCTCCCACAGACCAAAAAACATGCTTGTTAGGCTGATTGGTGACTCTAAATTGACCCTAGGTGTGAGTGTGAGAGTGGATGGTTGTTTGGTGTGAGTGAGACAGGTCCCTCTTGTAAATGAGTCCCCGTGACTCAACGAGGCTAGCCTGTAGCCTGCCTGCCTGCACAATTTGACATGCTAATGAAACTGTCTCATTACCCATTGATTTTATTCTTTCAGTGGCTACACGGCAGAAACCCTCCTGACACATGACGTCCCCATGCAGGAAACCCACAAGCACCAGTTCCAAACACATGCGGAATCCAAGCAGGCGCCATCACACTCACCACCTTCCACTAAAACTGTCTTTGGTGACATGAACACTCAGGGAGGCCTCAAAGCACTTAATGATTTCCTGGCCAACAAAAGCTACATGGAAGGTTTTGTGGCATCCCAAGCTGACACTGCTGTGTTCGATGCCATCCCTTCTCCTCCCTCACAATCCTTTTGCCACCTCAGGCGCTGGTACAATCACATCAAGTCCTTTCAGGTGGAGGGAGCACATCTCCCATCAGCCAAAAGTCAGTTTGTCCTCCCACCCACTCCCCCTGCCTCGCCAAATGACGACAATGACATTGACCTTTTCGGTTCTGATGACGAGGCAGAGAGCTTAGAGGCAGCTAGAATAAGAGAGCAGCGCCTCGCCGAATATGCCGCCAAGAAGTCCAAGAAACCAGCGCTCGTTGCCAAGTCCTCCATCTTGCTTGATGTCAAGCCCTGGGACGACGAGACGGACATGGCCAAGATGGAGGAGTGTGTCCGCAGTGTCAGTATGGACGGGCTGCTGTGGGGGCAGTCTAAGCTGGTGCCAGTGGGCTACGGCATCAAGAAGCTGCAGATAGGCTGCGTGGTGGAGGATGATAAAGTGGGCACGGATCTGCTGGAGGAAGCCATCACCGCCTTCGAGGAATATGTTCAATCTGTGGACGTGGCTGCTTTTAATAAGATCTGATCTGGATGAAATCATTTAATGGTTTTCTGGTCCTGGCTGTACTTAGAATATCACATAAAACAGTGATGTAGCTTTTCACACCATCTTGTTACAAACAAACAAAAATCTCTGTCTTTTAAGGCGCCAATAAATGTTCCAAACATCTAATGAAGCATCTTTAAGCCTTTTTTTGACTGCATGTTTTTACCAAGTACATGTACACATTTCAGCATTTACCTTGAACTTGTTGACAAATTATTGGCAATTCAAAGGGAAAATGTTGCAACCAGTGAACTGCCAGAATAAAGTAAGCTGCACAGAAAACAAGCAGTTTATGAATAAAGTCTGACAGGTGCTCCGACCAGGTGCTCCGACCTGCCAACGGGTAACTTGGAAGGATGAAAATGGACGTTGTTTAATCTGGTTTGCTGATTTTTCTATTACAACAGGAGACAGAAAACTACAAGAGTCACTTTAGTACAACATAAAAACTTTATTCCCATCCAACCTCAGTATTTTATTTTTGCTCAGTTGTACCTCAATCACGCATTGTGATTCATTCCCACTGTGACAATGTGTTCCACATAATTACAAAATGAACATTTTATGCATCATAAAATAAATATAAGGTCTATACAGACTTGCAGGATGTTTCATAACAGTCCAAGCAGAGCAAAGAATCTGTTGACTAATATCGAGTTAACGAGTCCAATGGCTGTATATGTGGTGAACTTTGACGGCACTTCAATCTCTTTCCTCCTCCTGGCACTCTCATCACTTCTTGGCACTTTGTACCAAGTGTACAACACTTTCAGACTCAGTGTTTTCACTATCTGTCTAGTTCCCACCAGTGCCACAACTCCAACCAAGAAGCGTGCAGCACCCTGAGCCACAGACAGGGCTGTCAGTGTGGGGAAGGGTACAGGTAACGAGCCCTGGGGCTCGAACGTCTGCCCCAGCTGCTGATTCACCCAGTACCCCACCGAGCAGCCAGCGCACGATCCCAGAATAGTGGTGGTATCGCCTCTTGTGGTGGTGTAATGGTCCAGTTCTGGGTACGAGTAGCTGAGGAAGAGGAGCAGCGACAGAGAAACGATGGGGGAGAAGGGGCTGTTCAGCTGGAAGCGGTCAAAAGAGTCCCAGAAAGGGTACGTGATCAGAATGATGACAGCCGAGATGAAGAAGCCGCAGACCACATCCTGAAAGAACAACGACAGCATTTGTTCAGAAACATCAAGTTACAGTATGTTATGTGACGAGGTGAGCCTGTCAGGAAGGTCCCGGATCGACATCAAAATGTGGGTGAGAAAGGTGAAACACCTGCCTCCACCCCACTCTGGGCCCTTGAGCAAGGCCCTTAACCCTCACCATCTGCTCCCCGGACACCCTATGGCAGCTCTGCTCCACACAGAGGTCTGTGGTTGTGTCAGGGACGACACCCAGCATAAAAACAATTGCCAAGTCTTTGTGAGAGTTCACTGTGTCGACCCCTGAGGAAGGGAGCAGCCAAAAGAAGAAGACACCCCCACCCAGTTGGCTTATCTGTAGGGGTGCACCGATTTCAATTTTCTGGCCGATCACCGATTTTTAGAAAGTCTGACCTGCCGATTCCGATTTTGGCCGATACTGATTTTCAGGTGTTAAAAGGTCAAAATGCACCCTAAATTTTCATGATTTTCCTACCTTTGCGGAGGCAGATGCGATCGGTAGATAAAATCGGCTTCTCATTTAAAGATCGGCCGATCACCGATCTCCCCAAATTAAGGAAATCGGGGCCGATTGATCGGCCGGCCGATTTATCGGTGCATCCCTACACTTCATTCTAAGTCAGGTCCTCTGGACGGATTATTTTCTAACATTTATTCTGACACACTTTTCTACCAGTACAGTAAATCTGTTGGTATTGTACCAGAGCCAGTCTTTGAGCACCAGAACTGAAGCTTTAGTTGTAAACTTAGTTATGAGTGTTGCCAAATGACTACAACTAAAGCAGAGTGTGGTTTTATATTTTATTCTTAGTTTTTTGTACAATCCATGCATAACAGATCTTAATCTTACCATTGCAAGTTTCACAAACCCACATGAAAAGTTATGGTGGGGTTTGTTGGAAACTAGACGGGTGGTAAGTTGTAACGTCTGTGATCATGAAATTAATTTCACAATCCGATGTTTTGCAAGCATGGAAACCAAGAAAACAGGCGTGACTCAGACACAGAACCACAGTGATGCACGGCGTTCGTCCAACAACCTGAAGGAGCTGCAGCGGTTTGGACATGAACAGACCAGAACTCCAGTGGTTAAACACACCAAGACCATGGAGACTGCCTCAACGGCTGCAAAGGACGGCTCTACATCACATCACAAGTACTGACTTGGGGTGTGCATGCACCACTTTTCAATTGTACACTATTTAAAATCAAAAAAGGCGTTCAATACAGGATCAACTGGACTTTATTTGTTGCAGAAAACGTTTCGACTTCTGTCCAGAAGTCTTTTTCAATTCTGAATGGAAGCTGTGAGAACGAGAAGTTTTATACAGGCCTTGACATCTTCTGAAATTCTCGCACAGCTTTTAGGGTATCCTTCCATTTAAAACTTTTTTTTATCCTTCATTTAACATGATTAATCTGGAGTATTGTGTGTTGGTTCATTGGTTTTAATCAAATTGAACATCCATATAAANCCCAAGAACGTGGGCAAACAACTTCTCCAAGTCTATAAAACACATGCAGACTGGATAGCCAAACTCCCATGACCACTCAAGCACCCTAGTGAAGGTAAAGATCTAGTCCAGTGTTCTACGGCCAGGATGGAATCTGCATTGTTTTTCCTGGATCTGAGGTTCGACCAACAATCAAACTCCCTGAATAGACCTTACCAGGGAGGCCAAGGAGAGTGATGCCCCTATAATTGGACCACACCCTCCGATCCCCCCTTTTGAAGAGGAAAACCACCACCCCAGTATGCCAATTCAATGGCACTTTCCCCAATGTCCAGGCACTGTTGCAAAGTCATGTCAAACAAGATATCCCCACAACATCTAGAGCCTTAAAGAAATCAAGGTGGATTTCAGGCCACCTCCACCCCATGGAGCTCGACCGCCACCGAGCTCTTTACTACATTGGTGATCTCAGCCACAGTTAAGGACAGACCAGCCGCAAAGGCCCCTGACTCAGTTTCCTCCATGGAATATGTGCTGGTGGGATTGAGAAGGTCCGAGAAGTATTCCTTCCACCTTCCAACAACATCAATGGTTGACGTAAACAGCACCCTACCTTCACTGAACACAGTGTCAGTAAAGTGCTATTTCCCTTCCTCAGTCACCTGATTGTTTGCCAGAATCTCCTCGGAGCCGATTGAGAGTCTCTATCCAAAGTTTCACCAAACTCTTACCACATCCGAGCTTTTACCTCAGTAACAGTCAAGGCCGTGGACTGCTTGGCCCTCCAGTACTCCTCAGCTGCTCTCACAGTCCCACCAGCCAACAAGGCCCAATAGAACTCATTTTGCTGCTTAACAGCCTCCCTAACCTGGGGTGTCCACCACAAAGTTTGTGAATGGCCACTGTGAGAAGCACCAGCAACCTTGCGGTCACAGCTCAAGGCAGCCACCATGAGTCAATTGAGGCACGGAACATGGCCTGCTAGGAAACAATGTCCTCTGCCTCAGCTGGGATGTTGGTAAAGCTCTCATGGAGGTGTGAGTTGAAAATCTTTCTGAAGGGTTCTTGAGCCAGTCATTCCCAGCAAACCCTCATTACACGTTTGAGCCGTCTGTCTGCCTGTCTTTTCTACGCCATCTGATCCAACTCCCTACCAGGTGGTGATCAGTTGACAGCTCAGCTCTTCTCTTCACCCGAGTGTCCAAAACAAACAGCCACAAATCAGATGACACGATTACAAAGTTGACCGTTGATCTACTACCTA
The DNA here is from genome assembly GCA_038048925.1 of Garcialebias charrua. Taxonomy (NCBI): domain Eukaryota; kingdom Metazoa; phylum Chordata; class Actinopteri; order Cyprinodontiformes; family Rivulidae; genus Garcialebias; species Garcialebias charrua. The sequence continues at coordinate 13,518 of JBBPBX010020543.1, read as the reverse complement.
GGGTGTCTTGGTGCCAAGTGAAATTATGGACTCTTATACTGTATTCAATCATGGTGTTTGTGATGGACAAACCATGACTAGCACAGAAGTCCAACAACAGAACACAGCTCAGGTTAAGATAAGAGGCCATTCCTCCCAATAGCGACCCTCGGCAGAATTAACAAGTGCCTAGATCAGGGGTGTCAAACCCACTTACAAAAGGGGGCCAAAATTAAAACCTTTTCCAAACTAAGGTCCGGTTTCAGAATCTACATTAACTCAAGTTAGATATCAAACATCTTTTCTTGGTTGTAGGTTCCTCAACAAGAGTTTGAGTGATCTCATTTTATGTTTTCTGTTGCATTTTTGACATCAAAGATTATTGAAAAAAAATTAAAGTGATAAAAGTATTTTACATTTAAAATAACATCTTGGGACCCAGATAAGATAAGGAGGGCCACATTTGGCCCCCAGGCCTCGAGTTTTACACATATGGACTAAATAGAGCACCTTCCAGCACTCTCGCTAACAATGCCAAGAAGTCTGAATACTCAACTGCTGTTTGGCATGTAGGCACAAACAACTGTTAGAGTCCATACCTCCACCCAAAGGCACAGGGAAGCTACCTTCTCATCTACTGGGGAAAACTACAACACACAGACACAAAGTCAGGGGCTAAGAGTAGACCTATGCCAACTCGGTGCCTCTCACCATGGGAAACTCCATAGTGGAATAAGGCCCAGTCCCTCTCAATGACATTGGTTCTGGAGCCCATGCTGTGCGTCAAGGTGAGCCCAACTATACCTAGTTGGTACCTCTCAACCTCACGCACAAGCTCAGGCTCCTTCCTCAACAGAAAGGTTACATTCCATGCCCCAAAAGCCAGCTTTGGTAAACCAAGGTTAGAGTGCCTGTGATGTAGTTCCACGATGGGGTACAAAAACTATTTTGTTAATATCAAGGCCATAGCAGCATGATGATTGCCTTCAAACTCAGAGGTTTTACAAATTTGCTGCAATCCAGTCTAGACTGTGCAATGTCCATTGGAGTCCTGATCAGTACAGAGTCAGAGAGTCAGAGTCTTTATTGTCATTTGCACCGCATGTGGTACATGAGATGAAAACGAGATTATGTACACGAGGTCCCAGTTACATCCAACAACAAATGAAAGAGAAAAACAGTAATAACATCTAGAACTAACTAAGAAAAGCATCAACTAGTAATACACTAAGCCTAATATAGTGGGAATAAACAGCAGCACGAACATGAGTTTGTATGAGCAGATGGTCACAGATGAACACAGTACAGCAACAAGAAAACAGATCAGCATCAGCATGATGTGATATTTTGCAGTGTTTATTTTTTATTTTATTTTTATTTATTCATGAGTCTAACAGCCTCAGGGTAGAAGCTGTTCCTCAGTCTAGTGGTTCTACATTTGATGCTCCTCAACCTCCGTCCTGAGGGGAGTGGGGCAAAGAGTGAGTGTGCTGGGTGAGTGAGGTCTTTCATGATGCAGGTGGCTCTTTTCCTGCATCTGGAGGTGTAAATGTCTGTGATGGTGGGGAGACTGACTCCAACAGACTTCTGTGCAGCCTTCACCACTCTCTGCAGAGCTTTCCTCTCTTCAACTGTGCAGCCTCCATGCCACACGTTGATGCTGGAGCACAGGATGCTCTCCACTGCACACCTGTAGAAGGAGGTGAGGACTGGGCTGCTCAGACCAGCTCGTCTCAGCCGTCTGAGGAAGTAGAGTCTCTGATGACCTTTCTTGATCAGGCTGGTGGTGTTGTTGCTCCAGCTGAGGTTATCATTCATGTGTACACCCAAGTATTTGTAGCTGGAGACCACTTCCACTGCAGACCCACCTATTTTCAGTGGGGCATGGTTGTGTTTGTTCCTTCTGAAGTCCACAATCATCTCCTTTGTCTTCTTCACATTCATGTGAAGATTGTTCTCTTTGCACCAGCTCTCCAGGTGTTCCACCTCCTGTCTGTAGCTGGACTCATCATTGTTTGTAATGCATCCCACCACCGCTGTATCATCTGCAAACTTAACAATATGACAGCCTGGAAGTGTGGCTGTACAATCATATGTGAGCAGAGTGAACAGAAGGGGGCTCAGCACACATCCCTGAGGAGAGCCAGTGCTAAGGGTTATGGTGGAGGAGGAGAAGTTGTGGATCTTCACGGACTGTGGTCTGTCTGTTAAGAAGTCTAGTACCCAGTTACAAATAGAGGGGCTTAGTCCAAGTGTAGATAGTTTGTCTATCAGAGTTTGGGGGATCATGGTGTTGAAGGCAGATGTGAAGTCCACAAAGAGCAGACGCACGTATGAGTCTTTCTGATCCAGGTGGGTGAGAGCAGTGTGGACCACGGAAGAAATGGCGTCCTCTGTTGATCGGTTCTCACGGTATGCGTATTGATGAGGGTCCTCATTGATGTTGACGGTTGCCTTGATGTGGGACATGACCAGTTTCTCAAAACATTTAGCGACTATCGGGGTGAGGGCCACCGGTCTATAGTCATTCAGACCAGTCACTGTGGAGCTCTTTGGGACTGGGATGATGGTCGCGGTCTTCAGGCAGGTGGGAACTAACTCCAGTGCAAGTGAGGTGGTGAAGATGTCAGCCAGCACCTCACAGAGCTGGTCCGCACATTCCTTCAGAACTTTCCCTGGGATGTTGTCTGGTCCGGTTGCTTTATGAGGATTAATCTTTCTGAGACTGCCTCTCACTTCTGCTGCGGACACCCTGAGATGCTCTTCATCTGGTGATGAGGTGAGTCTGGTGCTAGCAGGTCTGTTTGGATCATCAAAACGTGCATAAAACTTATTGAGGGCATCAGGCAGAGATGGGTCCCTGGGGCATTGTTTGTTTTTGCCTTTGTAATCTGTTATGCATTTAATACCCTTCCACATGCTCCGTGGGTCTTGTGAGGTGAACTGTCCCTCGATCCTCTGTGCATACGTGGCCTTGGCCTTCTTAATGCCATCCTTCAGTTCATTCCTGCTTTTCCTCAGCTCCACTTTATCTCCTGACTTGAATGCAGTGTCTCTGGCTGCTAACAAGGCGTGAACTTCTCTATTTAACCAGGGTTTCCGGTTTGGGTAGGATTTCACATATTTTTTTATGGATACATTCTCAGAGCATGTACTGATGTAACCCAGGACTGAGGAAGCATACAGTTCCATGTCCACTGAACTTCCATCAGTAGCTGCTTCCCTGAAAACAGACCAGTTTGTCCTCTCAAAACAGTCTCTCAACAAGGGGGAACTATCTTGAGGCCAGATTGTTATTTGTCTTTGTTCCGGCTTGGACCGCCTGAGTGGAGGGAGTTCTCTTGGCGCCAGGATCAGAGACTCGTGGTCTGAAGCTCCGAGCGCTGGGCGTGTCTTCGCCGTGTATGCCCCCTTTACATTTGTAAAGACTTGGTCGAGTGTTTTATCTCCTCTCGTAGCTGCGAAGACGTTCTTATTGAAGGCTGGGAGGGACATCTGAAGATCAACGTGATTGACGTCCCCGCAAACAATGAAAAGCCCCTCAGGATATTTACACTGCAGCGAGGTGAGTAAGTCATGAATCTCTCCCTGGGCGTCATTAGCATTAGCATCAGGGGCTATGTAAATAACGCTGATTAGAATTACAGAATAGTCACGTGGCATGTAGTGCGGGCGACACCTAACTGTGATCAACTCCACGGCAGCTGAACAAGCTCTTTTTATCACAGCACAGTTCGTGCACCAATCTTTGTGTACGTAAATACAAACACCGCCACCTCGCGTTTTCCCCGTAGTCTCGATGCACCGGTCTGTTCTGAAAAATAGCCTTTCGTCCAGCTCGTAAACAGAGTCAGGAGTGTCTTCAGAAATCCACGTTTCCGTAAGACAAAGCACAGAACATCTTCTCATCTCCTCCGACGTGGTTACCCTCAAACG
>JBBPBX010020542.1:27940-43274 GCA_038048925.1 Garcialebias charrua | reverse complement strand
ATAATGTTGTGCATCAAAGGTATTTATAAAATAATGTGTACTTGTGAATGAGTATCATGGGCAGCAGTATTTATTTTGCACTGGGTCATCTGTTTAACAGATCAACAAAGTGAAAACAAGTACAGTATGCTTGTTTGTAAGGTGATTAAAATGTGTTGTTCTTTTTTTATTTCCATGAGGCGTTCCACATCCAATCTGAGCCGTGCTTCACAGACATCAAGCATCAAGGAGACGTGTAGACATGTCACTTTGGAGGTGACATATATGAGAGCTGATTCACCAGGTACATGTATTCATGTTTTATTTATTACTTTTGTACCCTACCCTCTGTCTGCAGGTATTAATATTATTAATTATGTTTTTATTATTTTATTTATTACTTTTATTATGGCGGACATTTATATAAAAAAAGTTTTAAAAAAGTTTATGCAACATTAATTCTTGTTTATTTGTTCATTGCTACCTGTCCCAACATTTTGGGGATTTGTTGACACTGTGAAATTTTGAATCAACATCTTTCTCCATTAAAATGTTACATTTACTCAGATTAAACTTTTGATCTTTTCTCTTTTCAGGACTGCAAATATCCAGGGTCGGGATGGAGTGGGAAGTCGACCGCTGCATCGTGTCCCAGATTTGTCCTCATGCATGAGGCAAAAAATAAATAAAGAAATTGATTACAAAAACTAGTTGTTTATGATTCATTTTATTAACAGTAAGTTAATTCAAAACAACAAAAAGGTTCTGTGTCGTGTCACACGGGACACCACCTCCAGCTCCTCTGTATGGATGCAGTGGAAGAAAAAGCAGTCCCAACCACCTTCAAGATGCTGCACCTGCCAGCCAGAAACAAACACCAGGGTCTCAGCTGTACCAACATTGTCATGGATGCAGGTCTCAGGAGAAGCAGCAGCTCTGGCCGAGACTCTGCATCATCATGGGATCGTCTTGGTTAAAGGACATGACCCACCATGTAATCCTGGCTGCAATTACTCTGCGTGGCTGCTGCATGGGTGCTTGAGTCATCACAGTTCTCTGAAAAAAACATTTGAAAGGATACAGTATTGTTAAATTCATTGCAATTTGTTTGGTTTGCATTAAAAAAAATATTTCTAATCTTACCAGCTGTGCTCAGTTTTGATTAGCCGACACATAGCTTAAACAAATACTGTATACACGTCCTAACAAATATATCATACAAGCTTATAGAATGTTTCTAAACATGGATCTTTGGAAAACAAAAGATTTTACCACTGTTTAGTGCTCATTTATAGTAAATTCAAAAAACGTGTGTTCAGTTCTAGGTTGCATATTAAAATTAAGCCAAAACGTCAAAAAAATCGAGGATAGGAAAAATCTATATTTTAAAATAAAATATATTATGAAACGTTACTTTTGTAATGTGATAAGTAATAAGATGTGGTGAATTAAAGTCACTGCAGCTGGCCTACAACACTTGTGATCCAAACAAAGACAAAAACACAGCTGTACACTGCATACCATGCAGCTAAACACGTTTTTAATGTGTTCTGTGTTCAGAAGCAACAACTGTGTACAAGTTTAGGCATTTACTTACTGAAGACGTGACTATCCGCCATTTTGAAATCTAAACTTGGGGAGGGGTGGGAGTTTACCACTAGAGGGGGCGTGAACACAGGACAACCCCCAACCTCCTCCCCTGCTTGTCTCTCGACACGCCCATTTTGAGAGAAATTTTCAAACTGCTTCGGGGGAGGAGTTACCGATCCACAGGGTGTGGAGTCGCTCTTTAACACGCTTGAAACGACGTCATCCGAACGTGAACGAATAAAAGCAGCTTGTTACAGAAAGACTGCTAACAGCAGCTGCATTTCCTTTATCAGGTAACTCAGGTCGATCCAGAGCAATAACACAAGCTGTAGGAGTTTTTAAAGATCTGGATCTACGTCTGAATGTTTTTGATACGTAGGCTTTAAAGTTCTTGAGCATCGCTAAGACATCCATCACGTCAACACTTCAGCCAAAAAGTTCAGAACTTTATGAAAAAGTTTCCTGGAGCTGATTAAAGCCCTGATGATGATGATGACCGAGAGATTTAACCACCTCAACCGTTCAAGAAGAGGTATTGTTGTGTTATTATTATTATCTAATTAATCTTTTTTATTTAAAATCATAATCTTATTAACTTTTTTTTTGTTTTACCTCTTTGTGTTTTATTTCCAGTCTGGGGCAGAGATAGCAGCTGTCTTCTTCCTCTTCAGGGATATCCACCAGATCACCTGCAGCTAAGAAGTCTGTGATGACTGAACTCTGAACTTTTCCAGGGACAGGTGGGGGGAGGTCCAAGAAGAAGTTGTTGTGAGTAATGAGGACAAATACAGCCACACTGCTGCTACTGTTGTTATTGAGATGGCTGGAGATATTCACTGCAACTAGGTCTGTGCTTTTAGCAGAAAATGTGGAGAAGTTGGTCTTTTTGGACAAAAACTTAAAACTTGATTAGTTCAATTGTAAACAGTCTGTTGCTGCTTATTATTCTGGTTCTGACTGTTATTGTATTAAGATTTTTATTATTGTTAGTATACCGTAGTTTATTTATTATAAAGAGTGCTGTTTATTTAAAATATCATCCAAATGGGTCACTTTTATTTATTTTTATACAAACATATTTTTGGCATATTTTCAAAATAAACATTTTGTAAGTCTTTATTTTGTCTTTTTTTTTTGTACCGAAAATAAACCGAACCGAGCCCTCCTTGAAACTGAACCGAACCGAAATGTGATTTTAGCGTACCGTTACACCCCTAATAGCAAGGCACTTAAAAAAGACGACAACAAAAACTTAGCCGTACGGTAGTGTGAGGGATGGGGGAAAAAGAAAAAAAAGGATTACGGTACTACAGTATTCAAATACTGTATCTGCTTTTCTATGTAGAGTTTGTATGTTTTCCTTGTACATAGGGGTTTCCTCCAGACACTCTGGTTCCCCTACCTCCCAGGTCTCAAGTCCACCCATTCTAAATCTATATAGGCTAAGTGACATAATAGAGAGTCACTTAAAAAAACGACAACAAAAACTTAGCCATATGGTAGTGTGATGGTTAGGGGAAAAAAAATTACTGTTCAAATATTTGCTTTTCTATAGTTTGCATGTTTTCTTTGTGTATGTAGGGTTTTTCTCCAGGAACTCTGGTTCCCCCACCTCCCAGGTCTCGAGTCCACCCATTCTAAATCTATATAGGCTAAGTGACATAATAGCAAGTCACTTAAAAAAACGACAACAAAAACTTAGCCTTACAATTTTAGCATATTTGCGTGACTTCCAGTCGTTTCCGGAAATGCATCTGTGTCCGCCATTTTACGATTCCCAAGTGCGGTCAATTGAGGTCCGCCATTATCGGCTCTTTGCCAGCTGGCTCTGGAGGACCGTGTGTCCGATCGGGGTTGCCTCATATGGATAAATTAGCTGGAAACACTCGGTGAACTTAGTGGACGCGCCGCCGATCGTTCAGCGATCGCTCCCACAACGCCGCTCGACATGCTAACGAGTGCAGCTAACACGATCTTCTCAGCTGCTCTCACAATGCGCTGGAGGCTCTTGCGGCAGGATGCAGTACATGCACCAAACCACACAGTGATGCAGCTGGTCAGGACACTTTCTATGGCACCTCTGTAGAAGGTGCTCATGATGGGGGTTGAAGCTCCAGCCCTTTTCAGCTTGCGGAGAAAGTAGAGACGCTGGTGAGCCTTCTTTGCCAGTGCTGCAGTGTTCCTGCTCCAGGACAGGTCCTTTGAGACGTGCACTCCCAGGAACTTGGTGCTGTCTACTCTCTCCACTGCGGTGCTGTTGATGGTCAGAGGAGGATGTTGGGCATCCCTCTTCCTGAAGTCCACAACAATCTCCTTTGTCTTCTCCACGTTGAGAGTGAGATTGTTGTGTCCGCACCACAAGGCCAGGCGGCTCACCTCGTTCCTGTAGTCCGTCTCATCGTTGTTGCTGATGAGACCTACCACTGTTGTGTCATCCGCAAACTTGATGAAGTGGTTGGAGCTGTACGATGGTGTGCAGTCATGTGTTAGCAGGGTGAATAGAAGGGGGCTCAGCACACATCCTTGTGGGGCCCCTGTGTTCAATGTGATGGTGCTAGATGTGTTACTCCCGATCCGTACTGTCTGTGGTCTCCCGGTCAGGAAGTCTAGCAGCCAGTTACACATTGAGGTGTTCAGCCCCAGACTGTCCAGTTTAAGGATGAGCTGTTGGGGGATGATGGTGTTAAATGCCGAGCTGAAGTCGATGAACAACATTCTAACATAGGAGTCCTTCGTGTCCAGATGTGTGAGAGCTGTGTGAAGGGCAGCCTACCTGGCTGCGGGAGGTTTTAAATATTTCCTGGTGGGCTGTGGGCTGCAGGAAAAGCGCTCCCTGTTTTTTTCCCACTTTTTTATTAGTTTTTATTAACATATGAAGTTAGAAAGACCGCAGCGGCAGCAACCGAGCGAACCGCTGCTAATCTGGAGCAGAGCCAGCGGCTTGTCCAACTCGAGCTGTCAATCATTTCAGTCGGTGTGTCAGCAAGTGACCAATCAGCGACTAAGTTTGTCCTGCTTCGCGCGCAGCTGATCAAATTACAACAAGGATTTGGATCAAAAACGCGAGCATTTAACATGAGAACGAAAGCAGAGCTGTGGCAGCGAACGCGTGCGCACAGAATGCGCGCGTAGAGTGGCGTAAAGCCAAGACGCTGAGGTCTACGGGAGCCTTAAGTTTCAACAAAATCTGTCTTGTAGTTCATGAGTTATTTATTTAAATAGTACCCATTTACAGTAGCTAACCGCTAACAAACAACAATGCTAAAAGATCGAATTTTAGCTCTAAACATCTCCTACAGCTAACAGTTTGTAAATGTCCACCTAGTAATTACTTTCTGTCAAAGGTGGGCATATGAACGCTAGGGACCGCTAATGCGCTAATCCGCTTACAGCGGACCTAACGTTTTTGTCAGCGTAACAGCGGAGTGACTAACTTTTATAATTCATAAGCGGATTTGTGCTATTTTTATTTAAAATGCAGTACCGCTAATAACTAATTATCTATCAGTAAAAACGAATAAACTTATTTAGAAGCTCTTATGCTGGCTCCGTAGCTGCTTGTTTTGCCTTTTTCCCCTCCCTCACCGTCTTGACATCTTCCGGGTCAGAGGTGAACTCGGGGGCTAATTCTGTGGCTAGCTGGTTGTGCTGGGTTTCTTGGATAAATCCGCAGAGAACCCCGCTGTTTCAAGCCAAATTAACGCGGCCGGAGGATTTTATTGTGTGTTTTGTGTCGACCACTCGACGGTGAGTCGTTAGTTTTATGTATTTTAGTTACTTTTCATTAAATCTGTTGACTGCCTATAGAATCTTGACATCTTCCGGGTCAGAGGTGAACTGGACGCTAACTCTGTGGCTAGCTGGTTGTGCTGGGTTTCTTGGATAAATCCGCAGAGAACCCCGCTGTTTCAAGCCAAATTAACGCGGCCGGAGGATTTTATTGTGTGTTTTGTGTCAACCACTCGACGGTGAGTCGTTAGTTTTATGTATTTGGGTTACTTTTATGTATAAATGCGGTGGCGACACACCCGTGTATTTGAGATTTAAAAGTGGTCTTAGGGATTAAAAGATCATTCTCTTTTTTGTTAATTTCGTGGCCGAATAGAATATATGTACGTAAAGTATTAAATAAATCCTTTGATTTTTGTAATTTCATCCTTTTAGGATCATTTTAGTTACTTTTCAGTTGGCAGTGTAGTGCAAATATTGCATAACGCTGCCGGCTACCAATTGTCGAATATAAATAGCGGATTAGATTAGCTTCCCCTAATTTTCATAAGACATTTGTGCTTTTGAAATTGTGGACCTAAAAAAATTAATAAGCGTTTTAGAAATTTTGGAACTAATTTTTTGATTAGCGTTGCCCACCACTGCTTTCTGTAAGTTTAAACAAAATCTGTCTTGTAGTTCATGAGTTATTTATCTAAATAGTACCCATTTACGGTAGCTAACCGCTAACAAACAACGATGCTAAAAGATCGAATTTTAGCTCTAAACATCTCCTACAGCTAACAGTTTGTAAATGTCCACCTAGTAATTATTTCTGTAAGTTTCAACAAAATCTGTCCTGTGGTTTCGTAGTTCATACCTCCAGAGCAGGAGGCCGGGCAGCGACAGAGTGAGTCCGACCAGAGGAGGCTGCCGTCGGACACATGAGGTGGGAACGGTCGGTGTACCCTAGCGGACAAAAGTGGTACTGCACCATTTTTTTGTCAAAATGAAAAACGGTCGTATCTGAGCCAAAAATTGGTCTAAAAATATGGGAAAAAATCCACAAACAAGTCTCACCTCTGTATTAGTCGCAGGGCATGCAAATTAGGCAAAAAGGTGCAACTTATAGACCGAAAAATACGGTGCTCCAGACCCCGTCCATCGATACATCTCTCACTATGGAATTAGCGTTTTCACAAAATGCTTCGAGCCAGTACCTGTGGTGCCTTCTTGTCATGGTGGTGTGATACATTCAAGGACTGAGGTAGAACAGGTGGTTGAAATTCAGTTTTACGCCTCTACTGGGAGGTGACAGATACGTTAAAGTTGCTTCACAGTTTGAGCGTACAACAACTTGTATGACCAGGACATTTTTTTATGGGGGGTTGTCCTACACAAATTTAATATGTAGTGCTCCATGTCAACACGTCATGATGCCCAAAAATTGTCATAAAAGGGCACATTGGCATAAAAAACAGAACACAGGGTTGGAATTATAGGTGAAAGGTGCATTTAGCCAAACAAATTCTAAAAACAGGGACATAATGTACGATTCACAATGCCTAAATAAGTTTTGGAAATATCTCTGTTACTCTTTCTCCCACAATCTATTAACACTTTTAGCTTGATTTCTCCCACACCCCCACATTGCCTAGAACTTGTGCTGACTGCGTCCGAGTCTCCTAACGTATAAACTATCTCTCGATGCTTACGTTTGCGAAAGATGCTTTCTTTGTTCTCATTCCTCCAGACACGGTCATTGGTGGTGTTTACATCACTGACTTGTTGCTGTGGCAACAGACAGAGCCACACAGAGAAAGACTGCTGGCTGAGATTTAGAAATCCTTGAAAATGTGAAATGAAACAACAAGAAAACAGGAAGACATTCTGTGTGGCCCCAGTAGTGTTGGCGGGGGGAGGGGGTCATGTTCTCCCTAAACCGCTTTCAATTGCTCTTAAATAAACACAATAATCCCAAAGAAACATGGTCATGTATTTTCAGGAGATTGGACATACTGTATTCTTATTTTCAAGGTTTGATTAAAACAGAAATGTTCAAAGAGAAAAGCTATTAAGGACTAATCCATCCTTGCATCCATTATCTTTTACCCGCTTCTTCCTTTTTGGGTCGTGGGGGTCACTGGTACCCATGCCCAACTACCACTGTGCAAAGGGCGAGGTACACCATGTACAGGTAACAAGTTCATCACAAGGACTAATCCAGTGATTTGCAAAATTTAAGCATTTTTATACACCCATTGAAAGGCTATAAAGGTAGTCCCCGACTTACGAGCACATCGACATACGAGGTTCCGGACTTATGAGCTGACTAACGAATAGTAAAGTTGTACAGAACATACGGAAAATACAGAACTGGTATGTGTTTTTAGATGAAAGTGTGTTAGCTAACAGTTTGTAAACAAGTTTCTGAGCATGTTTATGAACTAGTATGTACGTTTGTGTTGAAAAACGAGTGTTTGTAGTAGCGCTAGCATAAATTTTCCGACTTACGAACGAAAATCCGGACTTACGAGCAACACGTTTCGGGTTCCGACATACGAGATTTCGTGTTACGAGAACCTCGTAGGAACGGAACTCGCTCGTAAGTCGGGGACCCCCTTTAGTCTCTATCCATCGTAAACTTTCTCTTGTTCTATCAATAACTTTTGATCCGCTCAATATAATTTATTGAAACTTATGTTGTACCTTCACTACATGGCCTGTCGTATGTTTTTCATCACCATAGCTCTAAGGTTAAGGACACAAATCAAGGTCAATGGTTATAGAAAGTCTTTGCTTGACCGGACCATAACCTCTGATCTTCTCAAGATAATTGGACATAACTTGATATACAGTACTTATACTTCATTATCACTAGACGGAATGTTGTGGAATATTTTAATGTCCCCGTTTTTAGGTTAAGGTTACAACCAAGTTCAAAACTTATACAGGGTCTTTCCTATTCCCACCCATGAATCTCATCATCTTAAGATAATTGAACAAGACTTCATACAAAATATGCATCACCATCACACCAGCTCTAAGGTCAAAGGTTATACAAGGTCCTCGTTTGTTTGAATTGTGACGACTGATGCGCTCAAGATAATTAAACAAAATTTGATACACATTTGTACCACAACTAGACAGTATGTTGTATATTTTTTCCATCACCATCCAACTCTAAGGTCAAGGTCACAAGTCAAGGTCAAAGGTTATACAAGGTCATTTCTTGTCTGGACTACAACATTTGATCCAGTCAAGGTAATTTAACAAAATTTGGTGCACATTTTTAACACCACTAGATAGTGTGCCGCGTAAACGTCTCCCCAGCTCAAGGGCACATATCAAGGTCCGAGTTAAAACAAAGTTTTTGCCTGTCCTAGCCATAACTTCTGATAATTTTAAGAAACTTAATACACATTTGGCCAATTTTCCGGCCAATGCAACACTTGTGGGGGCTGAGTTGTTGAGGTAGGGCAGCCGACCTGGGACAAAAAAGTTGCGGTTCGACTCCCCGCCATGCCCACGTGTCGTGGTGTCCCTGAGCAAGACATCTAATCCCTACTTGTTCCCCGGGCGCTTGCATACCTGCCCACTGCTCCACCTGGGTGTATCTCAGGTGAGATGGGTTAAATGCAGAGAACTACTTTCGTCATTGTATGGGAACATACAATGGTGACAACACATGGCACTTATTTTTTATTTTTTTTGTACCGCAACTAGACAGCATGCAATGCAATCCTTTTTTTTTTTAATCATCCCAGCTATAAAATCAAGGTCACCAATCAGGGTCAAAGTTAATCCAAAGTCTTTCCTTGTCAGAGTACAGGGAGTCCTCGACTTACGGCGCCCTCGACTTACGGCAACTCGGACTTACGAACGGACTTACGAACAGTACAGTTGTACATTAAATACAGCACTGGTATGTGTTTTTAGGTGTTTTTAGATGAAAGTGTGTTAGCTAACCATTTGTAAACAAAGTTCTGTGCATGTTTATGAACCAGTATGTACGTTTGTGTTGAAAAACGGGTGTTTGGCGCAGCGCTAGCATACATTTTCCGACTTACGAACAAAAATCCGGACTTACGAATGCACGGGCTATGGGTTCCGACTTACGTCAAAATCGGGTTACGAACGGTCCTTAGGTCCGGAACTCGTTCGTAAGTCGAGGACTCCCTGTAATTGCTATAGTTGGCTGTATAACAGTTTGTCCATGGGCGTATACTGTGTCGTATACACATTTTTACAGTATGAGCCAGATTAAATTCTGTCTAAATATGCCGAAACCCAAATATAAGCCTGAGTTTTATGTGGTTCTGATCACCCAGTGTGTTGGCCTTTCAGTAGCTGCCTGTATTCACTGTCAACGCAGAGCAAAATGGAAAGATTTAATAACATTGTGAAGCCAAAAACCACACAGGGAAACCTACACGTTTAAGCGCACACACAATCTGACTGTGGTAAGTCATTTCAGAGCCTATTAAATTAAATCTCCATTAACACACTGCCTCCCTGCAGCCCCAGCTAATCCAACCTAGGTGTTTGCTACGAGTGTCGTCACATCATCCGTCCACCGCCAGTTCATTCTCGAGCCCTCTTTTTTTTTATATATGTATTTTCCTACCTCTGTCTTTCACTCTCTCGACATTTCTCTGTTTCATATCTGCAATCCAGAAAAAACATTTTTGCTTTTTTTCACCACATGCTCCCACCTAAACCTGGCAACTTGGCAGCTGCGAAACCTCCTCCAAATGAGGGCAAATTAGGGCAAATTGCAGCTCCCGGTGGGAAAACGAGATTGACGCTTTGCTGTTGGATTTATTAAACACAGCCATCTCACCTCCATCCTGAAAAGGACAGCCGATGTGTTTACTTCTGAGATAATTTGTCTTCCTTCACTGCCATATTGGGCTGTGTTTTTACTGTGTACCTCATTTCCTGATTGCCATTTGGCCTGCTCTGTTCTTTCAACCTTTAATCTTCATCTCAAGAGTTTCGGAGTGAAAGACTAAAACAGATAGGATAGCAAACTAAGACCAAACATCTGCTTCCTATTCGGCTGGGTGCCTCACAATGAGGCTGAAAGATGATGCACATGAACTGCAGAGAGTAAAATTAGAGTTTTTCTCATCGTTTATACTTGAGTTGTGTGAATACTGATTCAGCATTCACTATTTCCCTGTTTTTTTTATTTATTTTAGTTTCAGCATGTTGTTAAAAAACTACTTCTGTAGACTTTGTGATACTTTAACTCTTCGACTCATCCAGGATATGAGGACTTTGACTTTTTGATTTTAGTGACTTTTATTCATTTTACAGTATTTACCTTCATTAACAAGACAGGAATACATTGAGATTTATTCAAGCTCTCCATTAACTTTGTCTATTTTCTCTTATTTTGCGTTATGCTACTGTTAGTTTTTGCCGAGCGTTCTACTTCTAGCGTTAAGCTACTGGTTTTAGCTAGTTTTCTACTTTTAATCAGCCTGTTGCTGTTGCTGATATTCTTTTTTTTATATATATATACTTCATTTTGTATGTTGCCTATGTGTTGCCTGTTGTTTGTTTGTTTGTACAGCACTTTGATTGGCCTGGTCGCTGTTTTAAGTGCTCTATAAATAAAATGGTATGGTATGGTTTTAGCTTATAACTAACCATTGTCGTTTACAGCAGGCATGCTACTTTTAGCTTCTACCTGTTTGTTTTGTAAAAAGAAAAGTAGCATCCAGTTCACGTAGGCCCATATCATTGATATGAATAATGAAGAATAGAGGACCTTATACAGAACCCTGTGGTACCCCAATTAGCTCTTTTTTTGTCGATGTTGCTCTTTTTGATTTTAAGGTAGTTTCCTTTTAGCTTTAACAAACTTTAGCAAACTCCTTCAGCAATCAGCATTCATACTTTTTCCTACAATGTCTTTTTTTTCTAGTTTACCTTGCCGTGGTTTTCTTGGATGCACATATCAGCAGACCCGCTTCTGCCTGTGTTTATTGCAAACAAGTTGCTGCTGAAAATATAAACTGCACTTCCTGATTTCAAGACATTTTTTGAAAGCACGTTTTGCTGGCAGGTGTTCAGAAAAAAAAAAAAAATCCTCCGCAACTGACATAATCAAGAACGTCTCGCATGCCATAGCAATAAGCTATATGAAATAAAAACAGAATTATTAATCTAATTACCTAGAATATCCCAGTGAGGTTAATAATATTTTTGTCAAGAGAAACACGACAAAGATAGGCAGGAGCAACACAGTTAAACTTACACTGTTAAAACATAAATGAGGTTAAAATGGAAACAACCACTTGTGAAAAAGAAGTGCATGTTAATGAATCAGCCTAAAATAATCTCAGTTTAGCTTTAAAAGTCCTCAGTGAAATTAATTCCTTTAGTTTCCATTCCTCCTGTAACATATTCTATACATAAGCTGAACAAAAGCTTTTTTTAACCAAACTCAATGGGAGCAAAGGGAGTAGAAAGCAACCAAACATCTCATGAGCAAAGAAGGACCAACACCTCTCTCAGCAATCAGGATGCAAATACAAAATGGCATCAGACCGAGTAGTGCCTTCTGTATAAAAGTATAACCATGACTGTTCCTTTGAATGGCCAAAGCCGGCCACCGTCTCTGGGAATACATCTCCCAGTGGGGAATCAACGTTTTCAGTTTGTGATGAACCTCAAAGAAGCACAGTAAATAATTTCAATCACTCATGGACATTGGGCAGAAACATTCAGGTACAGAAAATAATCCAGCATAAGTGAAAACATTGCAGTGTCAAGCCTCCCTATAACATTAACAACCTATCTTTTGCCTCGGTTTTGTCACAGGTTCCCCACGTGAGTGAGGAAATTGCTGATCAAGACACCCAGGTATTTTATGCATGAACCACATCTATTGAAGTTAAATCAAGTGTGGTCACTTTGTAGAGACTTCCTTGAGATGGTATACAACATAAGATTAGTCTTGTCTATATTGAGAACAAGTTTCAGCTGAAGTAATGAACACTCGAAAGCTTTGAATGAGTAGAATTGACCTTTATTTCACCAGGTAAATCCCACTGAGATCACAGATCTTTTTTGCAAGGGAGTACTGGTCCTGAAGCAGCCCAACATGCATGTGTTTGGTCAATGGGAGGAAATCGGAGTACCTGGAGGAAACCCACGCAAGCATGAGAAAAACATGCAAACTCCACACAGAAAGACCCCAGGTCCAACTGGGGATTGAACCCAGGACCTTCTTGCTGTGAGGCAACTGTAAACAGTAAATAAAAGTATCATCAGCAAAAAAAAAAAATTCAAATTAAATTAGCAACCAATTCATGTAGGCCCATATTATTGGCAAAAAAGAAAAAGAAAATAGAGGACTTTGTACAGAACCCTGTGGTACTCCAGTGTAAACAGCAACAGTTATTTTTCTTCTTTCAGCTTGTCCCTCCTTTAAGGGTTAAAAAGTTGTGATCAACAGCATCAAACGCTTTGGACAAATGAAAACAAAGCGATGCACAACATTGTTTCTTCTCGAGTATAACCAAAATGTCATTTATCATTTTCATTGTACTGTATCATTCATGTGCATTTCTTGTATATACATACAGCAAATGGTAAATAACAGTGTCACCAGCAAAGAAAAAAAAAGGCAACCAATTCACGTAGGCCAATATTATTTACATAAATAATGAAAAATAGAGGACTTTGTACAGAACCTTGTGGTACCCCTATGTAAACAGCAACAAATTAATTGTATTCAATACATTGAGTTCGGATCATTTGTGAACCAAGTGACTGTTTATCTGAAGAGCCCTGATTAAATAAGTTTAAGTTTTAAAACGTTGTGATCAACAGCATCAAACGCTTTGGACAAATGAATACAAAGCGATGCACAACATTGTTTCTTCTTGAGTATAACCAAAATGTCATTTATCATTTTCGTTGCATCGTTCATGTGCATTTCTTGTACGTATATGCATACAGCAAACGATAAATAACAGTGTCATCAGCAAGGGAAGAAAAAAAGGCAACCAATTCACGTAGGCCGATATTATTTAAATAAATAATGAAAAATAAAGGACTTTGTACAGAACCTTGTGGTACCCCTATGTAAACAGCAACACATTAATTGTATTCAATACATTGAGTCCGGATCATTTGTGAACCAAGTGACTGTTTATCTGAAGAGCCCTGATTAAATAAGTTTACGTTTTAAAACGTTGTGATCAACAGCATCAAACCCTTTGGACAAATGAATACAAAGCAATGCACAACATTGTTTCTTCTCGAGTATAACCAAAATGTCATTCATCATTTTCATTGTATTATATTCATGTGCATTTCTTGTATATACATAAAGCAAACGGTACATAACAGTGTCATCAGTAAGGGAAGAAAAAAAGGCAACCAATTCACGTAGGCCAATATTATTTATATAAATAATTAAAAATAGAGGACTTTGTACAGAACCTTGTGGTACCCCTATGTAATCAGCAACAAATTAATTGTATTCAATACATTGAGTCCGGATCATTTGTGAACCAAGTGACTGTTTATCTGAAGAGCCCTGATTAAATAAGTTTAAGTTTTAAAACGTTGTGATCAACAGCATCAAACCCTTTGGACAAATGAATACAAAGCGATGCACAACATTGTTTCTTCTCGAGTATAACCAAAATGTCATTTATCATTTTCATTGTATCGTTCATGTGCATTTCTTGTATATACATACAGCAAACGGTAAATAACAGTGTCATCAGCAAGGGGGGAAAAAAAGGCAACCAATTCACGTAGGCCCATGTTATTTACATAAATAATGAAAAATAGAGGACTTTGTACAGAACCTTGTGGTGCCCCTATGTAAACAGCAACAAATTAATTGTATTCAATACATTGAGTTCGGATCATTTGTGAACCAAGTGACTGTTTATCTGAAGAGCCCTGATTAAATCATTTTAAATTTTTAATAGTTGTGATCAGCAGCATCAAACGCTTTGGACAAATTAATACAAAGTGATGTACAACATTGTGTCTTCTTTGTAACATTCATGTGCATTCCTTACACACACACACACACACACAAACGCACACACACATATATATATGTATACTGTATATAATGCATAACGTCATTTACAAGGTTTGATCAAATCAACCATTGCTTCTTAATTTAAGGTGATATTGGTCTTAAACTCTGGCACAAAAATGAAGTGCCATATGCATTTATTCTTGCAATGCTGAGTCTTTAACTTATTTGCTAAACAAACAAAACGTACTTGTGAATTTGCCTTTGTCAGCTCTTATCCAAACACAGAGACCGTAGGATGTTTTGGAAACCACTGGACCTTAATTAAAAATATAATAAACTATCATCCTTCTATGCACAGTGCTAACAAACACACTCTTGAATACACACCGCCGAATGTTCTGGGAAGGTGCACTGCAGGAGAGAGTAAGATCCCTGCTTGGAAGTGACGCCGTTCCCTAAAAACAGTGCAAACACACGTTGTTATGGTCGTGTATTTAAGTGTGTGAGCGTGCAAATCTGTCAAAACGTGTGCGTATGTTGGTGACAGAAAAAAACAAGCCGTCATCACGAGAACGCTGAGCAAGTGCGTAAAATAATACAGGCCCGCATTAACGGGAAGACTCGTAAAGTTGCTTTAACAGTGTGTGGGTGTGTGTTCAGCTGGGTTTTTAAAGAACTCAAACAAATCAGGCTCAAACTGCTGGTTTTGTGCTCCTTATCTGCTCCATTTTAAAGTTTTATTTGGCTACAGTGCTGAGAAATGTGCACCGACTGCAGCTACTATCAGCTATTGTAATGTTTGTGGAAGATACTTCTGGCCCAGTGAGGTTGAGAAGACCGATGTGTGCAGCTGTGACTGGCCCACCCACATGTTAATGCCATCACTTCTATTACTGTATATGCGTGTGTGTGTTAGAGTCAAGAGACCCCTGAATGCTCTCTGGGGTTTTTTTTCCCTCCACATCCTGAAATATTTATTGAAAGCTCTCGGACACCCTCTTCTGGCTCAATAACTCTTTACATGCACTTCTCAAC
>JBBPBX010020542.1:7891-22550 GCA_038048925.1 Garcialebias charrua | reverse complement strand
TTGTACTTCATTGTATGTGTTGCCTGTTTGTTTGTTTGTTTGTTTGTTTGTTTGTTTGTTTGTTTGTTTGTTTGTTTGTTTGGACAGCACTTTGGTTGGTCTTGTCACTGTTTTAAGATGACTTGACTTGACTTTAAGTGCTCTATAAATAAAATGGTATGGTATGGTATGATTGACATGTCACGACACCCGGTCATTCCTGCACAGTAGGTGGCACTATGTACCACAATGGGTTGTGACACTTGTTACTGTTACATGCTCAAAGCTACGGAGCCCCCGAGGGGACATGGGGGAAATTTTTGGACATGGGGAAAAAAAATTTTCTTTGCGTGCGCACGCAAAAAGGTTTGACCAAGAAATATAACAATACATGAAATGAAAGGAAGCAGAAGAAGAAAATAATAAAAGTGTTGCTCCTCTGAATTTGAACTGAACAAAATGGTGGCAATTCTGCTTCCTTTCATTTCATGTATTGTTTTATTTCTTGTTGTTTTGTAAATAGTTTTCTTGTGTTTTTTTTAATCTGGAATGAATAAATAATCTATATAAAAAATAAAAAAAAAAGTTATACCATGTGGGAATCGAACCCACTAGGTCTGGATAAGGTTTGGAGCAGCTACCGGGCACAATGCTTTTCCAGTGAGCTACCAGGACATGTCTGTCTCTTGAGGTATACATTTATTTTAAAGGAATCGCCCCTCATAAAATTCTGGCTACACCCCTGGGAAGTGACAGGTGAATTCACGGAGCGTGAACGTGGAATATACAACATAAAATGACTGTTACCACTGCAACACACTGGACATCCTTATATTTAAGGCTGATTTCAAATTTCATCCATCCATCCATCCATCCATTATCTTTACCCGTTTCTTCCATTTTTGGGTCACGGGGGTCGCCGGTGCCCATATCCAGCAATCACAGTGCGAGGGGCGGGGTACACCCTGGACGGGTCGCAAGTCCATCACAGGGCCACACAGAGACAAACGAGACAAACAACCATACACTCTCTCACTCACACCTATGGACCATTTAGAGTTACCAATCAGCCTAATATGCATGTTTTTGGTCTGTGGGAGGAAACCGGAGTACCCGGAGGAAACCCACGCATGCACGGGGAGAACATGCAAACTCCACCCAGAAAGGCCCCTGGACCGGGATTTGAACCGGCAACCTTCTTGCTGAGAGGAAGCAGCTCTACCAGTTGTGCCACCGTGCTTCTTCTGCTTCCTCAAATTTCAATTTAAGTCAATTTATTTATATAGCGCCAAGTCACAAACTCCTGCATGAACCTCAACAGGTGTGTGCTGTTATCTGTGAGATAACACTATTGCGTGCGAACGCAAAACCTTTTGCGTGCGCACGCAAACCTTTTTGCGTGAGCACGCAAAAGGTTTGCGTGCGCACGCAAAGAAAAAAAATTTCCCCCATGTCCCCTCGGGGGCTCCGTACAAAGCAGCAGGGGGCGATATGTATGTACCATTTAAGTTTTTTTTTGGTACTTCATTGTGGGTTTTATGAGTGTGGACAAAGTCAAACACTAAAGCTGTTTAGAAAAAGACTTGATTTCTAAACTTAAAAATATTTAGATCACAGATCAAAAGTTTAAACTGAGAGAATGTATCATTTTAAGGGGAAAATATGTTGTTTCAAAATTTCATAGCATCAACAAATCCAAAAAAAGTTGGGACAAGTCCATTTTTACCACAGTGGACCCCTTACCGATAGCCTTCGCCCCCCCTCAGCCCCCCCAGCAATAAACGTCTAGCTCCGCCTCTGACTAAAGTATTACTGTGAATGTGTACAAGTCATTACCTTTTTAGAGCAAAGCCATCTCAAGATGGCTGCCACTGCTAATCAATCAATTTGATCGGACGTTGGCTGAGTCCTTCATAACACAGTTTGATACTTCAAAGTTGAAATGACTTTCAGTCCCTTCTGCAGTTTTTATATATATTTTTAAAATAAATTACCTGGAAACCTCTAAGCCTGAGGCCATGGTTCTCAACTGGAAATGGGTGGAATACCCCCTCCGAGTTGGTGGTGGTATATTTGCCTTATGGAAGAGTTCAAATACAGGTAGTCCTCGACTTACGACGGCCTCGAGTTATGACATTTCGGGGTTACGACACGCATCTCCATAAAAATAGTTTTTTTTTTTATTTTTTTTATTTTTTATTTTGAAAGCCGAGTTCCAAGTTCCTTCCGGTTTTGATGGCAGAAGCAGTAGCTTGACGGCAGAAACAGCGAAAAAACACAGAAAGACCCGCTCTGGACGGAGCTTCACGGCAGAACCAGTACAGTACAGGCGGAGATTAAACGCTCTGGACAGAGGTTGACTGCGGTTTTACAATGGAATACGGCAGATGGACCGAGCTGACGGCAGTTTTACGTCGTAAACAAATATTGGATGGACGGACGGACGTAGGTAGGCCACCGTACAGCAAGCTAGTTAGCCAGCTAGCTCCCTTTATGTGAATGGAGCCTGCTAGGGAGGAGGGAGATGATTCAACTTGCTCCTTCATCTTTAAAAACTGTGTTAGAATAGGCTAAGTGCTTGGTAACTGTACAGTACTTTACATGTTTTTTATTATTATTATTATTATTTTTTTAGTATGTACGTATGTTCCGACTTACGTAGAAATTCGCTTTGCAACGCTGCGTACGAACGAAACTCCGTCGTAAGTCGAAGACTACCTGTATTTGTGTGTCTTGATCACAATTGATGGTAAAATGGAGAGGGAGATGTATCAACAGATTGGAGCCTCATTATCAGTAATAAGTGTGTTGCTTTGGTCAGTCATGGTGAAGGAAGAGCTTAGTCAAAAGGCAAAACTCTTGATTTACTGGTCTGTCTGTTCCAATCCTCGATTGAGATTTGGATCATGACTGTACAAGATCCTAATACACACAGCCGAAATGAGCTTCGTCAGTAGAGTGGCTGGGCTTAGCCTTAGAGATAGGGTTGGGAGCTCATTCATCTGGGGGTGAACTCAGAGTAGAGCCACTGCTCCTTCGCATTAAAAAGGGTCATTTGACATGATTCCAGAATTTGATCAGGATGCCTCATGAATGCCTCCCTTTGGAGGTTTTCTGGGCATGTCCCACTGGTATAAGGTACAGGGAAAGACCCAGAACTCGCTAGAAGGATGGTGTGTTTTCTCTTGCCTGGGGACACCTTGGGAGTCCCCCAGGAGGAGCTGGAAAGTCTCGCTGGGGGGAGAACCAAATTAAGGACCATGGGAGACCGGGCTTTCGGTGTGGCTGCCCCCCGCCTGTGGAACTCTCTTCCTGACTGCCTGAGAGCCCCACAGTCTGTGGTTGACTTTAAGAGCGGCTTGAAGACCTTTCTTTTCAACCGAGCATGCTCTGCTTCCTCATGATTCTACCTTTGATCTTAGTTAGAATAGAATAGAATATATCTTTATTGGCATATTTGCACCAAGGTACAAAGTTTTGCAATTGGCGCGCGCACCATCCGAAGAGGGACGTACGCACGGAAGCCGCAGCAGTATAAAACCGCGCCACCAAC
The DNA here is from genome assembly GCA_038048925.1 of Garcialebias charrua. Lineage (NCBI taxonomy): Eukaryota > Metazoa > Chordata > Actinopteri > Cyprinodontiformes > Rivulidae > Garcialebias > Garcialebias charrua. The sequence goes on along the minus strand of JBBPBX010020542.1, from coordinate 19,018 downwards.
AATCAGATATGGAAAAAGGAACATACAGTCGGATAATCATTGGTATTCAAAAAAGAATCTATCACATTTTGTCTTAGGACACTCTATGATAAAGTCGAAAAAACTCTACCAGCTTTAAGCACGAATAAGACAAGACATGTTGCATTTCATGGCAAGCAGGGAGATTGTCCGTGAGTAATCATTTCAGATAAGCACAGTCTGTAGATGGCCTCAGCTCGGCTCCATCTGAATGCACACGGAGACCTCTGGGGGGAGGGGGGGCAGCGAGTTCTCAACAGCTTTCGACTCCAGGAGAAGTTTTCAGTCAGCCTCTTTTCAAGGTTGCTCAGAGTCCCGATTAGATTAGTCGCTTTATTTATTTTCAGGCCAGGCTACAGTGTACTTTTGACTGCAGCCTTGAAGTCCAGGTGCTGTCTAGGTCCAAATCCGAATCATGTGAGGTTCCGAGCTACAAATCCCCATCTGTGCCCTGATGGGTCGGCTGTAAACGAGTCCCAAAACGCACCGCAGGTCCGCGGCTGTCCACCGCTGCTCCCATCGTGCGGTTCAGCTCGTACAACAGCTGGGTCGTTGAGGTCATAGCCCGGATCAGAGAATCTTGTTGAGCAGGAAGTCTCGCCAGCGCGTTGATCGCCGCGGCAGCCTCCCTCAGCTTCCAGTAGCAGAAACCTCCGCCAATCCCAAAAAGCAGAGCAGCTGCCACCAATATGCCAATAATCCACAAATCTTCCACGTCTTCGACAGAAAGAACGGTCAGACACATTGGCTTCCACTCGCTCCACGAGTCCATAGTGTATCCCACCGCGTGCGTGTCGAAGGGGCAAGCCGGTTCTCCTGGTCCGGTGCGCTTCGTGGAAAAATTTTTATCAATAGAGGAAACAGCCCACGCAATTAAATCCATTTCAAATTGGTTCGAGTGAGCGCTGAAGAGTTACAGACGAGACAAAATGCAAAAGCAGGGAGGAGGAAAACTTAGGGAGGAGAGGAGCAAAAGGAGATGCGACCTGCTTTGCCGAGTGCCGGAAGTAGAAGTAGTTGATACTGTTATTGATTTTACTTGTTTTATTACTTGTTTTATTACTTGTTTTATTGACGTTTAAATTCTGTTGCACTTTGTAGCACTTTGAGATTTTCATTAATGAAAAGTGCGTTATGAATATTAAATTCATTATTATTATTATTATTATTATCTGCAGAACCTCCCGCAGCCACGTTGGACCCGAGTTTAATTCACTCGTGACAGATTCATTCATTTCTCATCATTTCAGTCATGGAGTCAATGGAGGAGGAAGCAATCACTTGACTTTTGGTAAAAAAAAAAAAGAAAAAAAAAGAAAAAGCCAGATCAGGGATGAAGAAGGGGAATTTAATACATTTGTGTCGCGTACAAAACAGTCCGGCGCCGGGCAGTTTATTGTGCGACAACGCGTTTACGTATCCGGTCGTAAAATTTGAGCTTTGCGCGTATATATGACCTGCGGGGATACGCTTGTGCCTCTGCGTACGGACGGCATACAGCGGCGTACGGCCGAACGCAGAGCTATACGGGGGCCTTTAGATGTTTACGTACATGTCTACCTGAGAACTCAAATATCACATCAAGCAGGAGGTACTGGTCTTTACTGTTTTGCACTGAAGGATTCTAGAGTTAGAACGTTTTTCCATCTACAGTATATGTCCATGAATAATCTTTTTGCTGACCCATAACTTCTGATCCACTCAAGATAATTTAATGAAACTTCATACTCATATGCATCATGACTAGACAGAGTGTCTCACACACTTCTCATCAACCCAGCCTCAAGGTCAAGATCACAAATTAATATCAGGGCCATTGCGATAGATTGTTGTGTTGCTGTATAATCGTTTGTCGACAGGTGTATAATGTGCCATATGTGGTGCTGTTGTTACAGTCTACCACTTTAATGGCCATTATGATTTCATCCCAAAGATGGGAAATTAGCTAATTAAAGGAACTGGTCATCTTTGTATTTCAATCCCATCATCCTAGTCTGCCAAGGCACTAACCCAGATATTTGCAAGATCTGTGGATAATTGTCAAGCTACAGTTTGAATTTTTTTTTTAAATGACAATATTTTCCAAAATTTCAATGTTTTCAAACTCTGTTCATACCGGTACATATTTTTTTTTTTAAATCTACAAATTCAGCAAGTCCGCAGTCAAAAATTTGCACATTTTCTCTTAATTTTGAGTCCCCAAATACTGTACTGTAGTCTCCAACTCACAGCTTACAGGCCTAAATGAATTATGCTCCGAAAATGTTCATGTTGAAATGCGTGTAAAGCTGGTATCTTACTTGTAAATATGTCTTTGAACAAAACTTAGTTTGGAGATACAGAGGGATTAAGACCAGGTTTATAAGCTAAAGCCTAGTCAGAGATATTGCATCAAAGATCCTCAACAGTTCATAATGTCCATCCATCTATCCATCCATCATCTTTACCCGCTTCTTCCTTTTTGGGTCATGGGGGTCACTGGTGCCCATGTCCAGCTATCACGATGCGAAAGGCGGGGGACACCCTGGACAGGTTGCAAGTCTATCACAGGGACATAGACAAACCAGACAAATAACCATTCGCTCTCTCACTTACACCTAGGGACAATTTAGTTACCAATTGGTCTAACATGCATGTTTTTGGTCTGTGGGAGGAGACAGGAGTACCTGGAGAAAACCCACGCATGCATGGAGAGAACATGCAAACTCCACCCAGAAAGGTCCCTGGCGGGGAGTTGAACTGGCGACCGTCTTGCTGAGAGGCGGTAGCTCTATCAACTGCACCACCGTGTCAATACTAATTTATAAAACTTTAAAATCCCATCATTTTTTCATTTAACAGTTGTTCTGGAAAACGTTATAATCCTGCAGGAGGTGCCGCAGACTGCAGCGCAAGCTAACTGCGCCTGCTATGTTTTTAATTAAAATAAATTATTTTGTATAAATGCCTATATAAATACATAACTGACAGAAATGTGAGAGTTTCTAATAATAATCTTTGTATAGACCAATTTAAAATTCTTGAGATCAGAGTTGTTTAAAAGTGCCACCAATCCATTTTGGTATATGTGCTGCATTGACTAGCCATTAGCTTGTCAATTTGGGTTAGAATAAAACTTGTTTTGTTCACAGGTCATTCAAAGACCTATCTACAACTAGTAAGATATTAATTGTTTAGATTATTTCCACAACTCTACACTTCAAAAGATCAGAATCATTGCTTTAAAGATAAAGGATGGATAGGTGCTATGATCTAGCCTCTGACCATGACTGTGTGCACACTCATTCATTCATTCAACCTTTATTTTAGTTTTTATAGGTTAATCCCATTGAGCCTTTGGGACTCGTTTACAAGAAAGACCTGATTTTTAAAATAGGCATACAAATTTAACCCTGATGCATGCTCAATAATCCAGGTAGAAAAATCTAAAAAAGCTAAGTCTGGTCCTCTGGACATGTCCAGAGGACCAGACTTAGCTTTTTTAGACATACAAATTTAAGTTTCTCTTTTTTTTATACAAATCAAAACAATCAAAACAAAATAGCAACCAAAAGGACAATCCAGAGGAATAGTAGCAAAAAACAGCTAAATTATAAGATGGTGTAGAAAACTAAAAATAGGAGCATGTCTGCATTGGTGCTTGTCAAGAACTTAACAGATGTTTGAAGCCCCGTAGAGACGTGAAGGTCGAGAGCTTCAGATCTTTTTGTAAGATATTCCAAGAAACAGGAGCGGAGTAGACGAATGACCTTTTGCCTAGTTCAGTCCTCACTGAGGGAACACTGCAGGTAATAATGTCCTGAGAGCACATGCTGTAACTGCACTCATGCAGAGACGTGTAGGAGGAGATGTATGAAGGCAGCAGACCGAGAAGTGATTTTAAGATGAAAATATACCAGTAAGAGGGTCTACGTGAGGCTAATGATGACCAGTTAACCAGTGAATACAGGGTGCAGTGGTGGGTATGGTAGATTCAGCCAGTTATGAATCTTAGTGCATCATGATAGACAGCATCTAACATCTACAGAGTGCTTGTTGGAGCATTCATGTAGACAATGTCACCATAATCAATTGAGGGAAGGAAGTCACAGTTACAAGGCGTTTCCTAGCATTCAGAGTTAGACATGATCTGTTTCTGAAAACGAAACCCTGTTTAACTTTCAGTTTCTTTACTAGGATTTTAACATGAAGCTTAAAAGAGAGATGCAAGTCAACCAAAATACCCAAATATTTATAGGAATCGACAAACTCAATAGGGACACCATTTGAGGATAAAATCAGAAGAAGAACTGCTGGGACCGACTTCCTGTTTGGAAAAAGCATCCCTTTGTTTTTATCAGCATTTAAGACAAGTTTGAGACGGAGTAAATCTGACTGGATGATGTCAAATGTGGATTGCAAAAGCTGCAGAGCCTTAGCAACAGTTTTAGTTTGACAATAAACAACTGTGTCATCAGCATAGAACTGTAAGGATGCATCAGGAATGCTTTGACCTGCATTACCTACGTCAATTGTAAAGAGGGTGGGTCCTAAGACTGAGCCTTGTGGTACACCATTACAGACTGTTAGATAACTGGAAGAAATACCATTATGTTGAACATTATGCCTCCGATCTGAAAGATAGTTAGAAAACCAACCAATGCTGTGATCTGAGAAACCGATTTCTGAGAGCTTTTGACACAAGATGTCATGATCCACTGTGTCACACAGTCAACAGATTACACACATTAACTTTAACTCATTTTTTAATAGAGGAAAAGCAAATATTTGTTTAATAAATGAAGGGTTTGTGCAGTTGTTTAAAAGATTAAATGTAAACTCATGGGCCCACAGAAGCCGCATCCACTATCTCTGTTTAAAATCCAGCAAAAGCCCAAAAACCAAAGAATACGGTGAAAGGTCAAGAACCGGAGACTCTGGTCAGTGGCGCAAATGGGCGCTATGCCGTGGATGCACCGCATGGGGGCGCTGGACTTAAGGGGCGTCAAAAGCGTCTCTAGAAAAAATGTTTTTCTAGCAGGCATTTTCTTTAACTGCATGAAATGACAATAACAGGAACAGCACTGATTAGGCGCCCCCCCTGCTCCCTCACCTCCCTCCTCCTGTCTCTCTGCTCTCCCTTCACACACAGGTGCTGTGAGTGTGAACACGCGCCCACAGGCGCGTTATTTATTTATTTATTTTTTCACTCGTGCACTGGAGCAGCAGAAAAAAACTTTCCAGGGCGCAAAACAGAAAAAGGGAGAAGGAAGTTGTTGGCAGGATGGAAAAAAAGCCTTTCAATGTGGTTAAAAGATATTAGGTAAGTACAGTCAGTGTATATGAGCAGGACAGGAGGCTTGTAAATATTCAGGTTAGCTAAAGCTAGCCTAATATAGGAATCGTCCCATATTTGGCTGTTAAATAAATGATGCCTCCCCTATAGACGTGATTTGTTTAATATTTTTATGAATATTTGATACGTGTCACACACACACATCCACACACTAAGTGTAAGAATGACCTAAATAAAACTCAGGAAACAACACAGGAAAGCTAAACTGTTGTGGTGGCAGTTCCCAGCTATGTTCCAATGCAGTGCTGCAATTTATTCACTCATATGTACATTAATTATTATTGATTCTTTAATTAAAGATGAGTTGTACAAGTTTATGTGTGTATCAGACAAATTAGTCCTCAGTGTCACTATAGCCCTTAGACTCAAAAAGGTTGGTGACCCATGTTACCAACCTTTTTGGCAGAGGGACACTTGAGTTTAAATGTCTTATTTAATATCACTACAGTGGTGTGTGTTGTGATGTATCTGGTAAGTCAGATCAGATGAAATGTCCAGTCAGTAACTGTTATCCAACAAGGAGATCATTTAAATTAAAGTTTCATTTCTATTGTGGTTTGACTGCTGTATTTTTAAACCTACTTAACACAAAATTAATGTCATTCAGCTGTGAGGATGGAGAGAAGGAAGAGAAGATGACAGAGGAATCAGGACAGACTGGGGAAGGCAACAGGTTGGTCTAATGCAGGTGGAAGTGAGGGAACAGCTACTTAAGCCCAAGCAATAACGTGTAAACATTATTTTTAAAAACTGTATTAAGATCTGTAATTTTTACAACTAATATATAATGCTTTTTTGACCATATGACAGTGCAGAATGCCACAGACAAAGGGTGAAGGAGACAGACACGAGGTCAGTGATAGAGGAGACAAGTGATGACATCAGGTAGGAATAATTACATTAGGGAGGCAACAAAAACCTATACTGTATACCATGATGGTTTGAATTTCTGATGACCATCTTTCATTGTCTTCTTTCACGGAAAGTAACAGTTTAAATGTCATAAATGTTAAAACACTGACATGGACTCCAGGCTGTTAAGATTTCATATTTTCGCTACATAAAATATTGAGCACTGATTACCACTACTGCTATATAGTTGTACTTTATTAAACTTATTATTTGTTTATGATTGGAATGATCACCTGATATAATATGTAACATAAAAAAAATCTGTAATATTGCTACTGTATTTTCTAAGTGCATGACTAAGGGAGGAAAGCTGTATGAGGCGGCAGGTAAAAAAAAGGGGGGGGGGCGCCGTTGATGTTTTCGCATCCACCTCAAAAATATGTAGTTGCGCCCCTGACTCTGGTAAATGCTCAAAACCCGCATTTAAACACAATAACTTCTTCTTAGATGCCTGTAGAACATTTCCTCTGAAATGATAACACTGTTTCTGAAACACTTTGCGAGAGTTTAAAGTATTTTATGATAATAATAATAAAAAAAAATATGAGCTTTAACAGAGAAAACTAAAACCAGGCAAAAACAAGAGAGCGAGAGGTAGCTAGTGGGGTCACTCTGTCAGTAGTCAGCCCTGGGGTGTCAACAAATAACTCTAACCTGGAATTCCAAATAAATAATTCCTTAACATGACCCCCACCTAAACACTGTACCAAAAGTGGGTAAGACACGTAACACAAAGCAGTGCACCAAGAAAATCTGTGGCTTGTTTGCATGAGCTTTTCAAGTATTTGATTTATTTGATTTGCAGACAGCGGCTAGGTCTGAAGTGAAGTCAAGCATAAACAGTAATGATTACTGTATTGCTATAGGTTCTGCTATGAGAAGGTGCTTTGGGTAAATCTTTACCAAACACCATGCAAGTGAGTTATGAGGTCAAAGGCAAAGAAATGCGTACAAGTCATTAAAGTGCTAAAGAGTGAGGGTAGGAGTCCAAAGGTTGTAATCTTAGATTTAACAGGCCAATTAACTGACTAGTAGATATGTGGACTGTGGGAAAGATGTTTTTCACCGAGCTCAAGTTTTAAATCTCGCAAATCAACATTCAGATATAACGGCAGAGCTTGACAAAACCAAAAACAGAACTTGTTTTCATTCCTTTGGGCTCATTTTTCAGCGGAAAGGCAGGATATGAACACGGGGTATTTCTCTGATATCAGAACTCTGCAAACACGCACAGAGACGCACATTCAGCCCAGGGCATGAACATGATCCAAAAATACAACCTATTTTTTTGTGCAACAAGATTTTTTAACATTGATTTATTTTCATGTGTTTTCAAGTACAGCTAAGCAAAACTAAAAAGTGCCCATTTGTATTGTATACCTATTAAAAACAATCAAACTCAGTTACCGTACTTTCCGCCGTATATGTCGCATCAGTCCAGAAATGTGGGCCGGTGTTGTGCCAAAAATCGATTGGCTGCCAAATGGCGGCCTTAATAAATGCACTATGATTTGGCCTGGGCGGCGCGGCGAAATGCAGCTGATTTGACGTTTGCTCCAGGAGTTCCGGAGTGAGACGAAGGTGACTGTATGGCAAGCCAAGTGTCTCATTAATAGCTACTTTTACCTATTAATGAGACACTTGGCTTGCCACAATAGTTAAGGGCCCTCTAGTGACTGAAAATGGTAGTGTTCAATATTTTCCATGTCAGAATGAATGAAATCGTCAGATCTCAGCCAAAATTTGAATTTCAAATGTGGGGGGAAATAACATAAATATGTCGCTTTGCCATATTAGTCGCAGAGCATGCTAATTTATGCAAAAAGGTGAAACTTACTGTATATGGCAAAAACTATGATATTGTTGTGTTTGTATGTTTGTGTGTTGCCATTTGTGTTCGTTTGTCTCTCCTTCCTGTCCTCTCAAACCCAGCCAGTCAAAGCAGAGGGCCGCTTATCCTGAGCCTGGTTCTGCTGGAAGTTTCTTCCTTTTAAAAGGGAGTTTTTCCTTTCCACTGTTGCCATTATGCTTGCTCAGGACGGGAGACTGTGACGAAGTGAAGATTCAACAAGTCAGCTGGCTTCCTTAGATAGAGAACTTTACTAATGGGCTTTTCTATGTATGTGAATGTTCATGCAAAGTGCCCTGAGACAACTTTGTTGTGAATTGGCACTATACATAAATAAACTGAATTGCATTTAACTGACTTGTTTTGTAAAAGCCACCGTGAAAGTGTGTAAAATTGTCAATGGTTCTACCAGAAGGAAATGACAACCACCAAGTCAAAGCTTGTTTTTGGACTACAGTACTGTATATGAGAAAACTGAAGAATATGGTAGGACTCAAATTTCCATCCATCCATCCATCCCTCCACAGCTTGAAGATTGAGGCCCTGACATCTCTTTCCACAGCCACCTTTTCCAGCTCTTCTGGGAGGACTCCACGACGACATTCCCAGGCCAACCGAGAGTACCAACTCCAGAGCCATCACTAGCTGGGGACAGCTGTGGCTGAGTGGTTAGAGCAGCCGTCCTCCGATGGGGAATTGGGGGGTTGAGGGCTCGATTCTACCAGCAGTCACATGTTGAAGTGTCCCTGGGCAAGACACTGAACCCCTCATTGCCTCCGATGTGTGTCCCATCGGTGTATGAACGTGATATAAAGCACTGATCTCTACAGAAAATGATTAGCTTTGTAGAGATCTAGTAGTGCTGTATGAATGGGTAAATGAGGGCAAGGTTGTAGTGTACAGTATAGGACTTTGAGTATCTTGACTAGATAGAAAGAGGTGCAATGTAAGTGCAGTCCATTTACCATTTACCATTTCAGAGTCAGAGTCAGAGAGTCTTTATTGTCATTTGCACCGCATGTAGTTCATGTGATGAAATGAGATTATGTACACAGGGTCCCAGTTACATCCAACAACAAAATGTAAGAGAAAAACAGTAATAACATCTAGGATATCATGGATTGTACAGCCACACATCCAGGCTGTCATATTGTTAAGTTTGCAGATGATACAGCTGTGGTGGGATGCATCACAGATAATGATGAATCCAGCTACAGACAGGAGGTGGAACATCTGGAGAGCTGGTGCAAAGAGAACAACCTTCACATGAATGTGAAGAAGACGAAGGAGATGATTGTGGACTTCAGAAGGAACAAACACACCCACACCCCACTGTATATAGGTGGATCTGCGGTGGAGGTGGTCTCCAGCTACAAGTACCTGGGTGTACACTTGAATGATAACCTCAGCTGGAGCAATAACACCACCAGCCTGATCAAGAAAGGTCATCAGAGACTCTACTTCCTCAGACGGCTGAGACGAGCTGGTCTGAGCAGCCCAGTTCTCACCTCGTTCTACAGGTGTGCAGTGGAGAGCGTCCTGTGCTCCAGCATCAACGTGTGGCATGGAGGCTGCACAGTTGCAGAGAGGAAAGCTCTACAGAGAGTGGTGAAGGCTGCACAGAAGTCTGTTGGAGTCAGTCTCCCCACCATCACAGACATTTACACCTCCAGATGCAGGAAAAGAGCCACCTGCATCATGAAAGACCTCACTCACCCAGCACACTCACTCTTTGCACCACTCCCCTCGGGACGGAGGTTGAGGAGCATCAAATGTAGAACCACTAGACTGAGGAACAGCTTCTACCCTGAGGCTGTCAGACTCATGAATAAATAAATAATAAGAATAAACACTGCAAAATGTCACATCATGCTGATACTGATCTGTTTCTTGTTGCTGCGTTCATCTGTGACTATCTGCGTTCATCTGTGACCATCTGCTCATGTTCGTGCTGCTGTTTATAATGATGTTTTTCTACTACATTAGGGCTTAGTGTATTACTAGCTGATGTCTCTCTTAGTTAATCCTAGATGTTATTATTGTTTTTCTCTTGCATTTGTTGTTGGATGTAACTGGGACCCTGTGTACATAATCTCGTTTTCAACACATGTACTACATGCGGTGCAAATGACAATAAATTCTCTCTGACTCTGACTCTGACTCTGATATGAACTAAGAAAAACATCAACTAGAAATACACTAAGCCCTAGTAATAGAAAAACATCATTACAAACAGCAGCACGAACATGAGTCTTTATGAGCAGATGGTTACAGATGAACACAGCAACAAGAAAACAGATCAACATTTAAAGGCCATTTACCATTTACCATTCTGTGACCATCTGTGGATATCTAAAATAAAACAAGATATAAAAATATCTAAAATATTTAAATAAATCAAAATTGTAAAACCCCCTAAAAGCTAAAAAACCAAAGAATCCTGTAAATGCTCAAAACCTAAGCAAGAGATTCTTGTTGAGAGACAACCGTGCCATCCACCGCACCACTGCTACTTATTGGCCATCCATGCCTTTGTGACCTCCAGACTTGATTATTGTAATGCTTTGTATGTTGGTATTAATCAATCCTCCATCTCCCGTTTACAGCTTGTACAGAACTCTGCCGCGCGCTTTTTGACCAACACACGAAAATATGAACACATCACTCCTGTCCTGTCCTCTCTACACTGGCTCCCGGTTCAGTTCAGGATACAGTTCAAGCTGCTGCTGTTTGTTTTCAAAGCTCTGAATGGACTTGCTCCTCTGTACATCTCAGAACTTTTGAAAGCCCATCAGCCCGGCAGAGCTTTACGCTCTGCCAGTCAACACCTGCTGGAGGTGCCTCGCTCAAGGTACAAACAATGGGGAGACCGGTCCTTTTCTGTTGCCGGCCCAAAAGCCTGGAACAGTCTCCCCCTTGAGCTGCGTGCCACCTCTGATCTGACTCTGTTCAAAACCAGACTGAAGACCCACTTGTTCAAAAAAGCTTTCAGTGTGTAACTTTTATTACTTTT
>JBBPBX010020541.1:29368-43274 GCA_038048925.1 Garcialebias charrua | reverse complement strand
ACAGCAAACACGGCACCCTTCCAATCACGTATATCCTGTTTGGCCCTGACAATCTGCGAGAACCTAGAGTGGTTAGCAAGTTTGAGGAAAAGGCTATCTTCAACCTGCCTCCCATCTTCAAGAGCTCAGACTTAAGCAAATTCCGTTGCCAAGCTCAGAACAATCAACACAAGATGCCCATGATAGGATGGGGAGAGGACCTGCAACGCTCAACTAAAATCATAGGTAAGATGCAATGAAAATGTAGTCAGTAAAACTGTCCTCAGCTGTGTTCAACTGTTTCTATAACTTGTTTGATGTACTCTACAGAGCCTTTGTCAAAACCGGTGCTGACCGTTAGTCCCGGCGCAGGGGACATCGCGGAGGGTCAAAGTGTGAGTTTCATCTGCTCTGTCCAGAAAGGCAGTCCTCCCATCACCTTCACATGGTACAACTTGGAGACAAAGGATCAACTTGATACCCTGACTACTTTTGAAACGGAAGGATCCTACACCATACACAACGTCAACAGAAAGCACGGAGGGACATATTACTGTGAGAGCACAAACACCGCCAACGAGGTCAAAAAGAGTAACATAGTCGCAATTGGAGGTGTGTTTAATCTTGTGATGAACAGCTCTGGAAACAAAATGTAATAAATTTGGTTAAAGTGCAGAAACATTTAAAGTTTTGTGGGTACAGTTGTACTTCAAAATTAATTTGTAATTTCTCATTACTAATGTTTCCTGCTCCAAATGTTGTATGCAGTAAACTTGGCTGGGTGGAAGAAAGCTCTTATCATCGTCTCCTGCCTTCTACTCATACTGATCCTGATTCTTGGGATTGCCTTCAGAAAGCGTCTTCTCAACCATAAGCAAAGAGCTGTCAGCGTGAGAAGCAAACTATCGGTGTACGTGATATTGCTTGTGTTGCTTGTTGAAAATGAGCTAACTTAGGTTAAAACAAATGACGCATGTGAGGTCTCATGATTGTTCTGTCTTTATTTCACCTCAGGAAGTCAGTCGGCACCAAAGCAGAGCGGCTGAGCCTCACACAGGCAGAAGTCATGGAGGTTTCTAATGGTGAAGCTGCAAATGCATTACAGTCACGCTGTAGATTGAGTACGATTCATTAGGAAACTTGATTGATGTTTCTGTCTTCCTCGTGCAGCCACCCCAAGCATGATGGGAAAAAGTGTTTGGAGCGACCACGTTTCAGGCTCTGGTGGGTGAAATATCTGAGGAATGTATTTTGTTTTTATTGTTTACTAAACTCCTTCTTCAGCCTGACAGCATCCCTCACTGCCGGTGTCCACCACTGGGTTCGAGGGTTGCCACCACGACAGGCACCAACAACCTTGCGGCCACAGCTCCGATAAGCTGCCTCGACAATAGAGGCGCGGAACACGGCCCACTCGGACTCCATGTCCCCCGCCTCCCTCGGAACGTGTTCAAAGCTCTCCCGGAGGTGGGAGTTAAAGCTCCGTCTTACGGGAGACTCTGCCAGACGTTCCCAGCAGACCCTCACAATACGTTTGGGTCTGCCAGGTCTGACCGGCATCCTCCCCCACCATCGGAGCCAACTCACCACCAGGTAGTGGTCAGTTGACAGCTCCGCCCCTCTCTTCACCCGAGTGTCCAAGACATGCGGCCGCAGATCAGATGAGACGACAACAAAGTCGATCATCGAACTGCGACCTAGGGTGTCCTGGTGCCAAGAGCACATATGGACACCCTTATGCTTAAACATGGTGTTCGTTATGGACAATCCATGACGAGCACAGAAGTCCAATAACAGAACACCACTCTGGTTCAGATCAGGGGGGCCGTTCCTCCCAACCACACCCCTCCAGGTCTCACTGTCATTGCCCACGTGAGCGTTGAAGTCCCCCAGTAGAACAAGGGAGTCCCCAGGAGGCGCACTCTCCAATACCCCCTCCAAGGACTCCAAAAAGGGTGGGTAGTCTGAGCTGCCGTTTGGTGCATAGGCACAAACAACAGTCAGAGCCCGTCCCCCCACACGTAGGCGAAGGGAGGCTACCCTCTCGTTCACCGGGGTGAACCCCAACGTACAGTTTTCTGGTTAGGATGCCTCCTGGACGCCTCCCTGGTGAGGTGTTCCGGGCATGTCCCACCGGGAGGAGACCCAGAGGAAGACCCAGGACGCGCTGGAGGGACTATGTTTCTCGGCTGGCCTGAGAACGCCTTGGGATTCCCCTGGAGGAGCTGCTCCAAGTGGCTGGGGAGAGGGAAGTCTGGGCCTCCCTACTTATGCTTGATACCCACTGCCCCGTTGTCGGGTGGCTGAAGCGGCCGGTTTACATTCAAAGTCTATGAGGAGACGCATGGAGTCACGGCGAACAGGGAAGCGCCGTGATTCAAGTGATCGAAGCGGCGCGGGGGCAGCCTGCACACGCACGCGCGCGTCGGCGTCGAACTGCCAACGCCATAAAATTCGATCTCTGGCTGCTCGACGCGTTTAGCAAACAGTCGGGAGAGCCTCAGCTATCTGATTACATAACCACAACGGGACTTTTTTTGGACTTTTTAAACTTACCGGATCGAGCCTCCATGAACTGGAACCAAACTCCGGTAAGAAACGTGACATTTTTACAGTTGCTGCTGACAGGCTGCTGTTCTCTCCAGTGTAGATCACCCCAAACATAAAAAAAACGTTTTATCTCATCAAAGACCGTCGGAGGTGCAGTTAACACAACAACTGAACCCGGAAAACGAGCTACACCTCCTCCCTCTGCTGCCCCCTAGTGTACGTCATCAGACGGTCTTCAGTGGTTTGGTGGGACCCTGACAAGCGGCCAAAAGGGGACGGCAGGCGTGTTTCGAGTTGTGCAGTGGGGACCAGGCATTAGGCTGCTACCCCCGCGACCCGACCCCAGATAAGCGGAAGAAGATGGATGGATGGATGGATGTTTACTAAACTCTGTCTAAAACAAAAGGAAACAGTTGAAGAAAGTAGCTAAAAGAAATGGTTCAGATCTTTGAAGGTGGGATTCTGTGGAATGTTATGAACAATTAATATGTTACCTGCAGTAGATACCTTAATGAACAAACTGAACTTGGAGAATTCTCATCAAACTAATTAGTTAATGGTTGGTTCAAGTCAGGCCAAAGCCAAAACCGAAAATTTTTGTCAAAATGAGGTCATTTGAAAGCCATCTACAGCAGGTAAGATATTAATTGTTCATAACCTTTCCACAGAACCCCACTGTCAAAAATCTGAACTGTCTTCTTAAGTGAATATTATATGCACCGAGGGTAATAACTGTGATATATTTTTGGAACTAATTCCAGCAAAGAATTCATATGCTTAACCCATAATGCTTGTTTATTTTTTTTATTTTTTATTTTTTTATCTGTTCTTCAATAAATTGTCTAGTATTTAATTTGGACACAACAAAATCTCTGTTTATTATATTTGTTTTGATTTGTTGGATCATTTATTTATTTGTTGCACTAACAATATTTGTTAAAAGCATCATCATTTTGGTTTAAAAAAAGCCAGAAGTATTTTTTAAATATTGATTATTTTTCTTTTTCAAATCTGCATCATTATTTCTAAAAGATAGGGACTTGTTAATGATAACAATATTGTGCTGCAGAGTCAGACGACCAGAACAGCACCGTCAACCAACAAAAGCAGGAACCTCAAAACCCAGAGGTTCAAACCAGAGATCCAGATCCAAACAGAGGTGAGACTCCTGCAGCAGTTTTATATTTCTATCAACAAGCTTCATTGTCTGACCCTAAAAATAACCCAACCTTATTAACTTCATCCCAGCCTCGATGCAACAGGGCACAGACACTGTGCACAACGAAGCACGCCTCTCCCAGCAAGGTATGGCTAACACTGCAGTTATCACTCAGAGCACTAAAGCTACATAGTGAAACAAATCAGTTCACTGGTGTTAAAAAAAAAAACCAGGAAGCAGGATCAACTCCAAGTTGAAACATTTTCATTGTTAGTGAAAGAATGTCCCATTGAAACAGGAGGCTAAGCTGCCAGGTGTCCACTTCCTGCCTTCGTCAGAGGACTTCCTGTTGTAAGAAAAGAGTCAAACAGTCTGCTCGTCCATTCAGACTCTGATTGTTCAGTTCTCAGGGGACGACTACTGCTCATTGTTTGTCATGATATTTAGTTGACTGTGTTGATTTAACACAGTCATGCCGCAAATATAAAGATTACTACTCTTTACTTTTTTATTTTCTTTTTTTATTTAAAACCTGATTAGAGTAAAAAATGAAGAAAAATACAAAAATAAAAAGCTAAATCAGCAGATTTGTAGTCAGATTCTGAGTTTCAGGGCCCACAAGAGGGGCCGATTGCTACACAGGTCCTCCTGTAATCTCCAGGCTCCATTTGTTTTCTGAGCTGATCTTCTGGTTTTGTTGTTTGCAGGTGTTTCTGAGACATCTGACGGAGTGAGTAAGATTACACATGCACCATTAGTACACAAACTAACAACACATTGTTCTATTAAGATTCGTCTTTAAGACGTCGCATAGACAGAAAATGTAAATGGAACAGCTGCTGGTTCATTTTTATTTGTAGATGAGAACCTAAAAGTTGGGTTTTTGAAATTACATTAACCAATTTTTTGTTTAACAGAATGTGTTTTTATGGTATTGCATATTGGCTCAGAGGACTGAATAGTGTTTTATATGGTTGAATGGGGAATTTTCAGGTGAGATCGCCCTCCTCTTCATATTTTTTTTTAAATTTTGTAAACCAAGTCATGTCTACATTGAGCCTGATGATATTTACTTAAATGTAACCTGTATCACAGGCTAAAATACAAATCCAAAGCATCACCAATCTGCTGCCAAGCTCAACATTTAAATATACCTTTTTTTTTCTTGCATTACTGCACCATGCTTCCTCCAAACACTCTTCTGGTTTTTACTGTCAGACACTTTTATTTTTTATAACCACAAATATCCAGAATTTACCATTGTACCAACCTGAAGGCTCACACAGATGTTCATTGGTAATTGTGCAGAACTGAGCTCTTTAGTGTCAATAAAATCTCTTTTTATGTCATTTTTGGACCTTGATCCAACAGAGTTGTTATTCTAATTTTAAGGGCGACAGGCAACATTGATTTGATTATATATGTATAAGGACCCTGGTGGGGCCATAGTACCATAATTTATGTCTTTCATGTTTTTGGGTTTACAATAGGTGTCAGTGTTGTGTTGAAGAATGAAATCAGAGGCGCTTCACAGTGGCATTGCTCTGAGACGAGTTCTATGAAGAACTGCTCTTTTTAATGGAGGTTTCAGTGATTTCAGGCACAAGTTTTAATGCAATCAGTGGCAAAAGGGTAGGAAAAAAACACCTTTGAGATTAAGGTGCTTGTGTGTCTTTGACTGAATTTTCTGTAATTATCTGGATGACTGAGAACCTCCACCCACAGAACAGTTTACTTACTCTAGTCTGCAACCTTTACGATCAAGAGAGACATTTCTCCCCCTTTGTTCACTAAATTAAATGTGTCTGCAGCCACAATACCTGCTACAACTGTGATTCTCGACTTGTGGCCCACGGACCACTTTAAGTTTGTTGGAGGGCGCTTTTCTGGACAGTAGAGGTAATTTTATAAAACAAAAATATCTAATGATTTTTATATTTATTGATATTTTACATTCTAAGACAAAATAAAAGATGAGATTCTTGTAAAGAAGGAAAAATATGTAGTTTTTTGCACAGTTTCTGAAAACTAAAACAATAAACTATGCATTCTTATATGATTTTTTTTATTGTAGACAAATTACATATCCTACTTTGAAGAAATAAATTGAAAAGTGAAAGTGAGTATGTTTCACTCCTTGTAATGTTTCTAGTATTCATATGTTTGCTAAATAAATTACAGGAAAACTGCTAAAACAATCCCTTTTAGTTGTAATAACAACCAATAAAATTCAGTTTTATTTCAGTTTTGGTCAAAGCTTGAAAGAGCTGCTGCAGAGGGACCAAAGAGCCACATGTGGCTCCAGAGCCACAAGTTGCAGACCCCTCCTCTAGACTTTCCATCCATCCATTTTCTTTACCCACTTCTTCCTTTTCGGGTCACCAGGGTCAATGGTGCCCATGTCCGGCTATCACTGTGTGAGAGGTGGGGGACACTCTGGACAGGTCTCCAGTCCATCAGAGACACACAGAGACAAACATTCATTCACTCTCTCACACACACCTATGGATAATTTATCAGTCAGCCTAACATGCATGTTTTTGGTCTGTGGGAGGAAACTGGAGCATCTGGAGAAAATCCATGCATGCATGGAGAGAACATGTAAACTCCACCCAGAATGGCCCCCCAGCCGGGGTTCGATCCGACAAAACCTTCTCGCTGAGAGGCGGCAGCTCTACCAACTGTGCCACCGTGTTGTCTTATTAGAATCGCATTGAAGAAAATTGCTGTTTGTTGTTATGACGCATGTTGCTTTCTCTTATGATGAAAAATTCATTTGAGAATCATTTTTGAAACTGCAGCCCTTCTTGTTTAGCCATATCCAAATTATGAATGAATTAATGAACTAATGATTGCCTTTTATAAGTCAGTGTTTGACTTTTTAAAGATGGTCAGTGCTGTTGGACAACACTGATGCCTTCAGTCAGTCGGTGCTTCAGCCACCAATGGGAGTAGTTTTTGACTTTACGTCTTATATTTCAACAGGTGTCAGTGGAATACGCACAGCTGAATCAAGATGATGATCAACACGGTGACAGNCTCTGACAACAGCAGAGTCACAAAGAGGATTTTCTTTCAGCCTGGTTAGGTCACCATGATAAGAGAGACTGACCTGTTTTTGTTGTAAACGCTCTTTCTTTATCTAGAGAGATTCAAAATCATAAAATGTGACTAAAACAGCATTTGTATATTAACAGATTAAAAAATTTAACTAAACAAAAGTTCCACTTCACTAAAAGTCAAATTAGAGCACAGTTTCTTTATTTTTAAAGGTTGGTGTGTTCATTTCTAAATTTAATGTACTACAATCAATGTGTTTTGGGATGTGTGGACTATCTCATTAATCAATTACTGTAATAAACATGGATTTGAATACAGTATATAAATTTGGTCAAATTGGGGAGGGAATGACTGAGCCAGCTGAGGAGTGCTGTGAGTTTTCATTGGATTAGCGTGATGTCCTTCAAAAACTTCAACAAATGTGATGTCACGGTCGACATAATTTATTTAAAATATATATATTTGGATCATGACAGGCCTGACAGGTCCATAAATGCGTGTCGGCCCAGCGGGCAAGCGAATCTTTGTGCACCGCCGGGCCAGTTAGACGCTGCCGGAAACACCTGTACTTACAAAGATATTTTTACTTTATTGCACTTACTGCTAAAAAAGGTCACAACACTCCTTGTACAATACATACCTCTTCCTCAGTGAACTGCTTGTGTCTGGATGCTGGATGCAGAAAATGGGGCAGGTTCAGACTAGCTTCCCTTTTTCCACCTCTGACTTGACATCAAACCCTTTGTCAGCAAGGAGTTGTTGGCCAGTTGCTGCTGTAAAACAAAAAGTATTAATTCATATTTGACAATAAACAAAACAGTCTTTTGTAGAGTTAAACTGTATGCTTATACACATTGATGACAGGATTGCTTTTTTTTTCTGTGACAGCATGTCACCGATACGGTGGCCCTGAGGTGCAAAACACATTAACAAATAAGGCTAAACACTTATTTGTTAATGTGTTTTGCACCTCAGGGCCACCGTACACCGATGCTCCCAGCAAAACTGTGCACAGTGTTTGATGCTATTTTATTCACCTGTTATTTCTTCAGGGGGGTTGAACAGACTAGCTTCCCTTTTTCAACCTCTGACTTGACATCAAACCCTTTGTCAGCAAGGAGTTGTTGGCCAGTTGCTGCTGTAAAACAAAAAGTATTAATTCATATTTGACAATAAACAAAACAGTCTTGTGTATAGTTAAACTGTATGCTTATACACATTGATGACAGGATTGCTTTTTTTTTCTGTGACAGCATTTCACCGATGCTCCCAGCAAAACTGTGCGAATAACTTACAGAAACAGAGAAATGGCTGAAATGTTTTTAAAGTCAGACCTCAAATAATGTTAATAAAACATGTTTGTCTTGTGGAAACTACTACTGTATATTTTTTCAACGCAGAAAGAGTTCAAATGATGACAGCTAACAGTGCAGTGGTCTGTTCATTTTTATACAGCTGCATGTTTGATGCTATTTTATTCACCTGTTATTTCTTCAGGGGGGTTGAAGGAAGAATCTCTTTGCATGTCGCAGGTTGAAACAGGTTGAAACTTCAACACAGGCAGTGGACTGAGGAACAGCGAGGTCTCGTAGAACTAGCTAGCTGCTAGCTTAGCAACTGTCCAGTAGCATTCTGCTGCGGGAGGTTGTTCTCTGTTTTGTCTGTTTCCCATATCCAAGATGTAATGTAGGAACGTAATCCACGGAGCTTGGATCATAATGGCCATGCCAGATAAAAAAATGACGATTACACACGTTGCTGCTTTGTGTCGGGGTGAAGTCCTGCCGGCGAAGCGCTTGAAGCCACATCTTCCTTCTTTTAGTCACTATGCTCGACTTTCCTAGAGGGACTTGGTAAAACGAACAAGTCTCACCTTTTTCTTTTACTCGTTTACGTTGCCTGGAACAATTATAAACACAATAAAAGTCATATTTCCCCACCGCGACCGTTGGCAGTAGGCTAATGAATACACCAGAGTAGTATTGACGCGTCACCCCCAGACTTCCGGAAAATTCTGGAAAAATACGAGTGCGCATGCGCGATGACGTCAACTGGTAAAAGGTCTATTACACTGTCTGCCTGAAGTGAAAAATATTTATGTTATCTCTATCTGACTCCCCAAACAGCCTTGGAAAGGCTGGATATCAAATTTCTCCTGAGACATGTGTTACTGAGGACACCAGCTGCACCTACCTATCGCAACCCACCCCCTCCCCCGAGAACTTTCTGTGAGCGCTTATCAGAGGTGCCGGCTGGTAACATCAACAGAACTGTTGCTATCTGAAAAGGCTCATGGACTAAATCTCACTGCCTCGACCTCAAATGCATATGTGATTTGTCTTAAATATGCTTTCTGGTAGAGTTTTTTGATTTCTCATATAGTGTCCAAACAGACAAGATGTGAAAAATCTTTTTTTGTAATACCACAACTTATCCTCATGTTATCTACCCTTTTTTTCATATCTAAGATTGTGGCGGCGCCATATGGCTGCGGCTTTGTGCATTCGTCCCATCTTAAGACGAATGTGCGTAACTCAATCATGTTTTATTGTGCCCTGGTGCAATGGCAATGTCAATAAAGATATTCTGATATTCTGATTATCTGAATCTGACTCCCTGGTCGGCCTCGAACAGGCCAACTAATCAACTTCTCCTGGGAAATGTGTAAACGAAGGAAAAGCTTGATAAATACGTCACTTCAGTGTATAAGTTGCAGGGCATGCAAATTATGCACAAAAAAAGGGACTTATAGGGTGAAAAATACTGTCCCCTCCCTGAAAGGTCTGACACAACAAAGTTGCTGCTGCTTTCACTTGATCCCTTTCTCCTTTTGTCACTTTGTGTTACAACTGAAGGTAAAGTGATGGTCCAGATCTTTTGTAGTGGGACCCTGTGGAAATATTATGAATGATAACTGTCTTACCTGTTGTGGATAGCTCTTTGAATGACCTCAATTTGCAGAATTTGATGTAGATATGTACATAGACTCACTCGTTCCTTGTAGGCGCGGGTGCTAACATGCTAACTCTTGTAGCTCATGTTTGTTTTAGAACAGGTTTGAAGAGACACGTGTCCTCCGGCTGACGAGTCATGACCAGCTGTGGTTTATGCACATCCAACCCATTTCTTTTTAAATGGGCATAAAAGCTGAGGGCAGTTCCTTGAAACTTGAAAGTACACATTTGAAATCGGTTTGTTTTCTTATTTTAAAGGAATTAAAATAGTAAAAATGGCGACAACAATAATTTATGGTTTGACTGCGACATTTGACCTCTTGAATGGGCTAGCTCAATTTACAGCATCTTTTTAGTGCCGCCTGAGGCACCTCACAGCATTAATCATTTGACCTTTATTTAATTTAATGTTATTTTATCGTGGTTTATATGTTTATGAAATAACATTTGTATATTCCACGATGAAACTTTTGACGATTACGTTGATTTAAGCACCAAACTGGTTGATTCAGGCTGCAGAAAGACTTGGTCAGGGTTAAGGTTAAATAATAGTTCAGCTTCTGATCTCCTCCGTCATCTGATAAAACACTAAATAATGTGAGAAGTTGGACTGAGGCGTTGATGCAGCTCAAACATGATCAATAGAAAATATGAGTTCTGCCCCTGATCTGGTTCTTCAGTCTCTATTCATTTATTTCACTTTAATAACAAATGCTTCTCTTTGTATTTGTTCAATATTTCCTCCTTTTTGTTTCTATCAATTCAAAAATAATTTAAAAACTAAAACAGACGTCAGAGTAGAAGTCCAATGTTTTTATTGATTATTACCATTTTTGGGTTGCTGTATTTTTTATTTTTTGTTGCAGAACAGTTTTGAATATTCTAGTGTAGTTTAGTTTCCCTGCACACACTTTTTCCACAGCTCCATAATCAATTGTCCTCATCCTCCCACAGAAAAGCAATAAATCAATAATTTAAAGGGAAAAAAGTTCTGCATGGCCATTAAATCTGAAATCCAATAAATAAATAAAGTCATTGATTGGTGTTAACGTCAGGAGCTCCTGTTTGGCTCATTGATCAAACGCTGGAGTTTGGACGCTTCTCCAAAAAGTTTGTATTTTTATCAAAATGTCCATTTAATACTTTGACAAACTTGGTAAAATAAATCCTCCTGAGCAGAAGGAAGGACATTCATCAAAACCTCAGCGAACAAAAGAAAACATCAGACTGTGTGAACTTTACTGCAAAAAGCCGAAGAAGTCCTGTCTGTGGAACAGCAGAGCGTGCTCTCCTCAGATGTTCGGAGCCGTATTGATCGCTCAGAGATGGAGAAATGTTCTCCTCCTACATCTCTTCATGTCCGAGCTCAGAAACCTTCCTTTAATATCAAGTTGAGCTGAAGACAGGAGCTCCAGCTGTGGCTCCTGGCTAACAGAGCCATTTCCCTTTAACTGACATTAGTGGAGGAAACATCTGTTCACACGCCCCCCAAACTGGAGTCAGACTGGGAAAGTACCGTATTTTCTGGCCTATAAGTCACATTTTTAAAACTAATTTTCATGTCCTGTGACTTATGGGGGGAAGCGACATATTTATAGATTTTTTCCCATATTTTTAGACCAATTTTTGGCTCAGATATGACCGTTTTTCATTTTGACAAAAAAATGGTGCAGTACCTTTTTCGGCCGCTAGGGTACACCGACCGTTCCCACCTCATGTGTCCGCCCGAAGACGCCTCTGGTTGGACTGACTCTGTCGCAGCCCGGCCTCCTGCTCTGGAGGTCTGAACTACTAAACCACAGGACAGATTTTGTTGAAACTTACAGAAAGTAATTACTGGATGGACATTTACAAACTGTTAGCTGTAGGAGATGTTTAGAGCTAAAATTCAATGTTTTAGCAACGTAGATGTGTAACGGTTAGCTTGTAGCTCCGTGTTTTTAACGGGTACTATTTACGGGTACTATTTTGCAAAATAGCTCATGAACCACAGGACAGATTTTATTGAAACACAGAAAGTAATCACTAGATGGACATTTACAAACTGTTAGCTGCAGATTTTTGAGCTAAAATTCGATTTATTTATAATTTATTTTCACAGCGCGCGCGACCGTTTGGAAGACATCAAAGTGAAACAATTTAAATCCAGCAGATTTGACCATTACGTTAATTTTTTAAGGAACGGTTAAGCTCAGGAACACTTGTGCTATAATGTCAGCAAACAATTTTTAAATTTTTAATTTTTTTTATTTTGCTACATTTTAAAGAAATCAAGCCGTCCCACCCGCGCCCGTGCACATAGCGAAACTACTTTTTAAAATCCAGTTGATTTGACCTTTTCGTGAATTTATTAAGGAACGGTTAAGCTCAGACATATCTTTGCTATAATTTTCAGCAAACAAATAATTGTTTTTACCGTGTTAATCTTGTAAAGTCCTTCCGTGCTCGCTCGCTCCTGTGGCCGCCATATGCAGCAGGACGGTGACGCGTAACATAGGCAACGCATCAGCGGTGACGCATAAAAGATGCGAGGTATACGGAGGTGCGATATGGATTTTCCCACTTTATTGGACATAATTGGACAAAGCGACTTATCGGGCGGTGCGACTTTTTGGTCAGAAAATACGGTAATCAGAAGGAATTAGGACGTTCCTCGGTGAGGAACACCTTGTTCCTTCTCTTTGCTTCATGTCAGACATGATTGGATGAGGACACACTTCCTGTTCTGGTCTCATTACTTCCTCATGATGAAGCTCTGCTAATGGAGGTCCCTCCTGAGCTCCTCACGATGGGCTCCTTGTTAATTGGCCTTCTGACAGATGCCCACCCACCAGAGGCCAAACGGGCTTTGATGAACGAGGTGCTCGTGCTCGCTCCTCGTCGAGTGACGAGGCCGTTTGTTTCCTGTGGCGCTCTCCAACACGTGGAAGATTTACTGTTTGCTTGTGTCTTTGTGAGTTCTGAGCCTGCGCTCCAGGTGAGATGTTGCTCTTCACTTGCCTCCATGTCCTGCACCACCACAGGTAAAGGTCAGGTGCTTTTTTCTTCAGTCAGACAAGTCTACAACAAAATAAAAGCATGTCCATCTTCTAAAGGCTGAAGCAGAACGGAGCCTGACAACATGTCCAGGCTCGGATCAAACCCACACTGAGGTCCAGTTCCTGGAAACTGTTCAGCACGACGCTCTGAAAACATCTGAAAACATCTGTCACAAAATGTTGCAGCTTTTAGTGATGGAAACAAAACATTTAGTCAAAGTTTAGGCTCTTTGGTTTGCTGCAGTCATTGATAAAATGTGAAAATACACTGGGACTGTGACAGTGAACCAAAGTGACACCACTGAACAGAGGCCTGGGCAGAACACATCCATCACCATCTACCAGTTGATCTCAAAGGTGTTCTGGGTAGATCTCATTAAAACCAGACGTCAGCTGATCATCATCATGTGAAATGTGTCTCTTGATTGACAGACAGGGCAGAGGCCCCGTTTACACGACGTGAAACGTTCTTTTACAGACAACAGCCTCATCCTCTCTAAACTGAAGGTTTCTGAGTCCAGGTCTCAGAGTGGAGTTTTCAGGGGAACCCCCCACAGAGGAGTGAGCTGCTCTGAGTGGCACGTGCACACTCCAGGCGGCTAAAGTCCAAAGATTTTCTGATTCAACAAAAGTTATAATAAATAACAACACTTAACAAATAACAACATTTATAATAAATATGTTAGCACTTTGAGATTTTTATTAATGAAAAGGGCATTATAAATTGAATTCATTATAATAATAATTATTATTATTATTGTTATAATAAATAACAACAGTTATAATAAATATGTTATAATAAATAACAACATTTATAATAAATATGTTATAATAAATAACAAAACTTATAATAAATAGTTATAATAAATAACAACAGTTATAATAAATAACAACAGTTATAATAAATAACAACAGTTATAATAAATAACAACAGTTATAATAAATAACAACAGTTATAATAAATAACAACAGTTATAATAAATAACAACAATAATAACAACAGTTATAATAAATAACAACAGTTATAATAAATAACAACAGTTATAATAAATAACAACAGTTATAATAAATAACAACAGTTATAATAAATAACAACAGTTATAATAAATAACAACAGTTATAATAAATAACAACAGTTATAATAAATAACAACAGTTATAATAAAT
>JBBPBX010020541.1:0-20798 GCA_038048925.1 Garcialebias charrua | reverse complement strand
TTTTAAAGGTTCAGTATGCAGTTTCTGTAGAACTGCAGCAGTTAGAAATATTTTCAACAGGCAAAGCATTCTGATCCCTCCCCCTCAGAGCCATATGTGGCTCTGCCCCCTTGTGGTCTGTTGAATTTCAAATTCAAGCTCTGTTTTTATTGGCTGATTCAAATTCAAGCTCTGTTTTTATTGGCTGATTCAAATTCAAGCTCTGTTTTTATTGGCTGGTTACAAACTCTGTTTTTATTGGCTGGAAAATGGTGGGTCACCTTTTCTTTTTAGAAATGCTTATTTACCACCTGGAGAAGCAAGGGGACAATATATATATATATTTTTTTTCAGAGATTACCTGGCTAACATCAGTCTGTCAGGAGGTAGTGACAGAGTGAAGAAATATGTTCATAAAAAAAGCTACATACATACCATACCATACCATTTTATTTATAAAGCACTTTAAACAGGAACAAGTCCACACCAAAGTGCTGGACAAACAAACACGCAACAGGCAACACAGACAATGAAGTACAACACGAAAAACATAAAAACATTGCAGATCATAAATCAAACGATCCAATACAAATCAGCTGGCATTGAAAGCGATGGAGTAGTAGTGAGTTTTTAACCGGGATTTGAAAACCGAGAGGGAGGGGGCCTGTTTGATGAGCAGCGGTAACTCGTTCCAGAGTCTTGGGCCTGCTACAGAGAACGCCCTGTCACCCCTGCGCTTAAGGCGAGTTTCTGGAACTATTAAGAGTACCTGATCCTCTGACCTCAAAGCACGTGGAGGGACATATGGGTGTATCAGATCCGAGAGATAGGCGGGGGCGAGACTGTTCAGCGATTTGTAGACATACATGAGAATTTTGAATTGGATTCGAAGATGAACCGGTAGCCAGTGAAGGGAGGCCAAGACTGGTGTAATGTGCTCTCTTTTGCGTGTGCTGGTTAAAAATCGGGCAGCTGCGTTCTGAACCAGTTGTAATCGTGCAATGGTGGCTTGACTGACGCCAAACAGAAGTGAATTGCAGTAATCAAGCCTAGATGTAATGAATGCGTGAATCACTGTCTCCAGGTGCTTTTTGGATAATATGGGCTTCAGCTTAGACAGACGCCTCAGCTGGAAAAAACAGGATTGAGCATACAAAAATAAAAATACATATACCAGTCTCACTGCAGGTGGGTTAAAATGCCATAAAAGAACAAGATCACGTGTTAAAAGCCAAGGTATAAAAGTGTGTTTTTAAAAGGGATTTAAAAACAGGAAGAGAGGAGGCCTGTCTGACACTCAGTGGCAAATTGTTCCACAACCTGGGAGCAGCGACAGAAAACGCTCTGTCACCTCTGAACTTCAGCCTAGTTTTGGGCACTGTCAGCAGCAACTGATCAGCTGATCTTAGAGATCGGGGAGGGCAGTAGGGCTGAAGCAGCTCAGACAGATATGGTGGGGCAAGGTTGTTCAGGCATTTAAAAACAAACAGCAAAAGTTTAAAATGAATTCTGTAGTGCACAGGGAGCCAGTGAAGGGACGCCAGGATGGGAGTGATATGCTCACGCCTACAGGTCTGGGTTAAGAGGCGAGCAGCAGAGTTCTGCACGAGCTGCAAAAAATAATTTACATACTGATCCTTTAGGTAAAAGTAAATAAGTACTTGCTTTTAAAAGTACTTAAAGTATTAAAAGTAAAAGTACTTGCTGAAGGTATTACCTAATGCAGTGGCCTACAATATCATTGAGTGCGTAACGTATGTATATTTTCTATAATACATTAATAGTGTTGAGTCATTTTAATGAACAATGCTGCAGATAATACATGTTTTTGATGACCCGGATGGGACATGGGGCAGGGCAACCAACTCAAGACCCAAAGGTTCTGGGTTCAGTTCCCAGTCATTGCACATCTCGTGGTGTCTCTGAGCAGGACACCTTATCCCCATGTTGCTCCCTGGGTGCTTTCCACAGCTGCCCACTGCTCCACCTGGTGGTGGATGGGTTAAATGCAGAGAGCCTATTTCACCATTGTATGGGAACAAACAGTGATGACGACACATAACACATTATTATTACAATATTTTTATTGTGTTTACTCTGTGACACAGTTCACACTTGGACGTGATTCTGTGTCAGAATTTCAGGGATGACATGCAGAGTTAAATGTCATTAAACAAAATAAGAAAGAGGAATGATTAAACCTTATGAAAGTTTTTATATAACACAAAATAAAACCAATGTGTCATTTTAACTGCAGTAAAAACATTAAGTAAAAGTTGTCTGTCTGAAAAAAGGAGCATTAGACCTAACAAAGGAACAGGCTCTGATCATTTCAACTCCAGTTTGTCTTCAACTCTAGTTAAAATACTGTCTAAACCTTGTAATGGGTCAATATGAACAATATTTTAACTTCCTGACACCATTTTCTAAACTTAGACCTGAGTGTTGAGACATTTGGAGAAATCTCTTCTCCTAACATCCATAAACTGACACATTTTAATATTGCAGTAAGAATTTATTGTTCAAGTTCAGAGGAAGTTGGTTTTCAACAAATTCTAGAAATGTACTGTAGTGTAACAGAATGTACATATGCTTAATGTAAAATGTAGTGGAGTAAAAGTCATATGTACCCACATTTAACTCAATTCAAAGAAAGTAAAGAAACATGAAAAATATACTTAAGTACAGTAACAAAGTACTTGTACTTTGTTACATCTCACCACTACACAAAGCTTATGTTTATGCCTCGTTGGTCTAAATTGGTTTAAAAACTGAACAGAATCAGAGTCGAAGACCCCGAGGAGGGAAACGTGTCAGGAGACAGAGGAAGAGGAGGAAAGTGAAGAATGTAGGACTGAGGGTTGCAACTCTAAATGTGGGGACAATGACAGACAAAGGTAGAGAGCTGGCTGACATGATGCAGAGAAGGAAGGTAGATGTTTGATGTGACATGATGCAGAGAAGGAAGGTAGATGTTTGATGTGACATGATGCAGAGAAGGAAGGTAGATGTTTGATGTGACATGATGCAGAGAAGGAAGGTAGATGTTTTATGTGACATGATGCAGAGAAGGAAGGTAGATGTTTTATCTGACATGATGCAGAGAAGGAAGGTAGATGTTTTATGTGACATGATGCAGAGAAGGAAGGTAGATGTTTTATGTGACATGATGCAGAGAAGGAAGGTAGATGTTTTATCTGACATGATGCAGAGAAGGAAGGTAGATGTTTTATGTGACATGATGCAGAGAAGGAAGGTAGATGTTTTATCTGACATGATGCAGAGAAGGAAGGTAGATGTTTGATGTGACATGATGCAGAGAAGGAAGGTAGATGTTTTATGTGACATGATGCAGAGAAGGAAGGTAGATGTTTGATGTGACATGATGCAGAGAAGAAAGGTAGATGTTTTATGTGACATGATGCAGAGAAGGAAGGTAGATGTTTTATGTGACATGATGCAGAGAAGGAAGGTAGATGTTATGTGACATGATGCAGAGAAGGAAGGTAGATGTTTGATGTGACATGATGCAGAGAAGGAAGGTAGATGTTTGATGTGACATGATGCAGAGAAGGAAGGTAGATGTTTTATCTGACATGATGCAGAGAAGGAAGGTAGATGTTTTGATGTGACATGATGCAGAGAAGGAAGGTAGATGTTTTATCTGACATGATGCAGAGAAGGAAGGTAGATGTTTTATGTGACATGATGCAGAGAAGGAAGGTAGATGTTTTATGTGACATGATGCAGAGAAGGAAGGTAGATGTTTTATGTGACATGATGCAGAGAAGGAAGGTAGATGTTTTATCTGACATGATGCAGAGAAGGAAGGTAGATGTTTTATGTGACATGATGCAGAGAAGAAAGGTAGATGTTTTATCTGACATGATGCAGAGAAGGAAGGTAGATGTTTTATGTGACATGATGCAGAGAAGGAAGGTAGATGTTTTATCTGACATGATGCAGAGAAGGAAGGTAGATGTTTTATCTGACATGATGCAGAGAAGGAAGGTAGATGTTTTATCTGACATGATGCAGAGAAGGAAGGTAGATGTTTTATCTGACATGATGCAGAGAAGGAAGGTAGATGTTTTATCTGACATGATGCAGAGAAGAAAGGTAGATGTTTTATCTGACATGATGCAGAGAAGGAAGGTAGATGTTTTATCTGACATGATGCAGAGAAGGAAGGTAGATGTTTTATCTGACATGATGCAGAGAAGGAAGGTAGATGTTTTATCTGACATGATGCAGAGAAGGAAGGTAGATGTTTTATCTGACATGATGCAGAGAAGGAAGGTAGATGTTTTATCTGACATGATGCAGAGAAGGAAGGTAGATGTTTTATCTGACATGATGCAGAGAAGGAAGGTAGATGTTTTATCTGACATGATGCAGAGAAGGAAGGTAGATGTTTTATCTGACATGATGCAGAGAAGGAAGGTAGATGTTTTATCTGACATGATGCAGAGAAGGAAGGTAGATGTTTTATGTGACATGATGCAGAGAAGGAAGGTAGATGTTTTATCTGACATGATGCAGAGAAGGAAGGTAGATGTTTTATCTGACATGATGCAGAGAAGGAAGGTAGATGTTTTATCTGACATGATGCAGAGAAGGAAGGTAGATGTTTTATCTGACATGATGCAGAGAAGGAAGGTAGATGTTTTATCTGACATGATGCAGAGAAGGAAGGTAGATGTTTTATCTGACATGATGCAGAGAAGGAAGGTAGATGTTTTATCTGACATGATGCAGAGAAGGAAGGTAGATGTTTTATCTGACATGATGCAGAGAAGGAAGGTAGATGTTTTATCTGACATGATGCAGAGAAGGAAGGTAGATGTTTTATCTGACATGATGCAGAGAAGGAAGGTAGATGTTTTATCTGACATGATGCAGAGAAGGAAGGTAGATGTTTTATCTGACATGATGCAGAGAAGGAAGGTAGATGTTTTATCTGACATGATGCAGAGAAGGAAGGTAGATGTTTTATCTGACATGATGCAGAGAAGGAAGGTAGATGTTTTATCTGACATGATGCAGAGAAGAAAGGTAGATGTTTTATCTGACATGATGCAGAGAAGGAAGGTAGATGTTTTATCTGACATGATGCAGAGAAGGAAGGTAGATGTTTTATCTGACATGATGCAGAGAAGGAAGGTAGATGTTTTATCTGACATGATGCAGAGAAGGAAGGTAGATGTTTTATCTGACATGATGCAGAGAAGGAAGGTAGATGTTTTATCTGACATGATGCAGAGAAGGAAGGTAGATGTTTTATCTGACATGATGCAGAGAAGGAAGGTAGATGTTTTATCTGACATGATGCAGAGAAGGAAGGTAGATGTTTTATCTGACATGATGCAGAGAAGGAAGGTAGATGTTTTATCTGACATGATGCAGAGAAGGAAGGTAGATGTTTTATCTGACATGATGCAGAGAAGGAAGGTAGATGTTTTATCTGACATGATGCAGAGAAGGAAGGTAGATGTTTTATCTGACATGATGCAGAGAAGGAAGGTAGATGTTTTATCTGACATGATGCAGAGAAGGAAGGTAGATGTTTTATCTGACATGATGCAGAGAAGGAAGGTAGATGTTTTATCTGACATGATGCAGAGAAGGAAGGTAGATGTTTTATGTGTCCAAGAGACCAATGGAAGGGCAGCAAGGCTCGCAGCATTGGAGCAGGGTTCAAACTGTTTTACCATACTATTTTATTTGCAGATCACTTAAAACAGCGACAAGGCCAAACCAAAGTGCTGTGCAAACAACAGGCAACATACACAATGAAGTAAAAAATATAGACATAAAAACATTGCAGATCATAAATAAAATAACCAAACACAAGTCAGCTGGTGTTGAAAGCAACAGAATAGTAATGGGTTTTTAAACGTGATTTGAAAACTGAGAGGGAGGGGCCTGTCTGACGAGCAGAGGTTAAAGGTGCAGTCTGTAAGTTTTCTAAAAATATATTTTTAACATATTTCTTCACTTTGTCACTATCTACTGACAGACTGATGTTAGACAAGTAATCTCTGAAAAAACTATAGTCCCCTTGCTTCTCCAGGTGTTACTAAAAGCATTTCTAAAAAGCCACAGTGACCCGCCGTTAACCAGCCAATAGAAACAGAGCTTCTCATGCTCCTAACCCACGCCCCCGCCTGTCCCAGCCCCAGCGGCCACGCAGGTTCTCGTTGAAATAATTGCAAAGCGATGCAAAACTGTTTTGTATGTGACACAAATGTATTAAAAATTCCTCTTCTTCATCCCTGATCTGGACTTTTGTTTTGTTTTGCCAAAAGTCAAGTGATCGCTTCCTCCTCCGCTGACTCCATGACTGAAATGATGAGTGTGGCATCTCAGATCAGTGAGACAGGTGTCTTTCAGAGAGAACACATGGTTCTTCAATGTTTCTGAGCATGTCATGAATTTGGTCAGAAAACTGACCCATTCCTTTAACCTTTGACCTTTAACCATTTGAGTCCTGATACAAAGACAGCAGAATAAATAAACAAAGTCTGTTTGTCCGAACATGCAGGATAAAAAGTGACGTCATCAGCCTGTGGATGACGTCATCAGCCTGTGGATGACGTCATCAGCCTGTGGATGACGTCATCAGCCTGTGGATGACATCATCAGCCTGTGGATGACATCATCAGCCGGTGGATGACGTCATCAGCCTGTGGATGACGTCATCAGCCTGTGGATGACGTCATCAGCCTGTGGATGACATCATCAGCCTGTGGATGACGTCATCAGCCTGTGGATGACGTCATCAGCCTGTGGATGACATCATCAGCCTGTGGATGACGTCATCAGCCTGTGGATGACGTCATCAGCCTGTGGATGACATCATCAGCCTGTGGATGACATCATCAGCCTGTGGATGACGTCATCAGCCTGTGGATGACGTCATCAGCCTGTGGATGACATCATCAGCCTGTGGATGACATCATCAGCCTGTGGATGACGTCATCAGCCTGTGGATGACATCATCAGCCTGTGGATGACATCATCAGCCTGTGGATGACGTCATCAGCCTGTGGATGACGTCATCAGCCTGTGGATGACATCATCAGCCTGTGGATGACATCATTAGACCTCTGCAGTTCGTCCAGCCTGATGGACTGTCATCGGTTCAACTTCTCATCGTACCTGCCAGAGAAGGACAGAGAGACATGAGACAGAACGTCCTGCAGTAGGACCAGTGGACGTTCTGCACAGATCTTAATAATAATAATGAATTTAATTTACAAGGCACTTTTCATGAATGAAAATCTCAGAGCTCTTACTGGCGTATGGCGTCTGGGATCTGCAGTCTGTCCGTGGGGACGATCTGAGCGAGCTCTTGAAGACTCCCAATGAAGCGAATCTTCCTGCTGAACTTGTCGCTGTGGAGGACAGGTGAGATGGCGTCACACTCGGACTTCTAAACATCACATTTGCAACGCCCCAACTGCACAGGTGAGCTTCAGGTGAGTGAGTGGTTGTATTCTAAACACCACAGCAGTGTGTGTGAGCTGCAGACCTGATGAAGGGCTTAACAAGTGCGAGCAGAGCTTGATGTACCAGGCAGGGTGGGCCACCAGCACCCCCTTCAGGTCCTTCTTCAACCTACATGGAAAGGACACTGGTTTCACCCATGTTGCCATAGAAACAGGGTGTACTCTGAACCTGCACGTCTAAGGAGAGACAGAAACCACAGCACCTCCTGTCTATGGAGGTGTAGCACTGACGGAGCCATTTGATGGATGGCAGTTTGTTCCTGGGAGCCATTGCACACAGGCAGACCAGAACAT
The DNA here is from genome assembly GCA_038048925.1 of Garcialebias charrua. Classification (NCBI taxonomy): domain Eukaryota; kingdom Metazoa; phylum Chordata; class Actinopteri; order Cyprinodontiformes; family Rivulidae; genus Garcialebias; species Garcialebias charrua. The sequence goes on along the minus strand of JBBPBX010020541.1, from coordinate 13,014 downwards.
AGTTCTCAGAAACCATCAGGTCCAATGTTCCAACTATGTACCTGAAGACACAGACGTGGATGCCTGAAACACCTGAGTCTAGTGAGTTTCTACATCTGACTACTAAAGTTTGTTCAGGTAACTCAACTCACCTGAACAGGTTCTCCATGACATACTTATAGTTCTCCACGGTGTTCTCTGGAAGGTAGCATGAAGTGAACAGGATGATTCATCCCATCTCCATAGTAACCTGAGAGCCAATCACAGGCAGCGGTAATACAGCTGGACTTAATGGAGAACACACCTGAGCTCTGACTGCCTGCAGGTACATTATAACAGTGGAACAGGTGTGTTAACGAAGTTAAATGAGTGTTTCAGGTGTTTTGGAGGTGTGTCACACCTGTGTTACAGTTATATTTCAGGTGTCTGTGTTGAAGGTGTGTTACAGGTATTTAAGATGTGAGGTGCAATTTAATATCAATTCATTTTATTTCGGTAGCTCCAAGTCCCAACATATTTTTTATTTTATTTACCCTTTTTTGCACAGTTTTCATTCTAGTTCACAAACACACTTAGTACAGTTGTTTTTCTACTGTTGGATAGTGTTTAATAAAACACCTTTCATCTTTCAACACTTCTCGGTTTTTACAGAGCCATATAAAGTGAGAGTTGCGACACTCCCATAGAGTTCCATTGTAAGAATGGAATGCGGAAGTCACGTGGGTCATGGAGGGGGCGATTTGTTCCATGGCTCTGTTTTACAGTCTGACTCTGCCTGCAGTAGCGCTCCGTCGCCGCCAGAGGGCGCAGCTCCACAAGGTTTCCATAGCCGTTGTTTGGAACGATTGACCGCCTGTCGGGGAGATCAAAGAGTGTCAGAACTCTCTATATATATGGCTCTGGGTTTTTATTGATGTTCTTCTGCTAGCTCTTTCTAGCGTTAGCTTAGCATGGCTGCTGCTCTCTCAGCTTCCTCTGTGTTCATCTGTGTGTCAGATGTTTAGCTGCAAAGCAGATGGACACTTGTCCTGAGCCTGGTTCTGCTGGAGGTTTCTTCCTGTTAAAAGGAGTTTTTCTTTCCACTGTTTCCACTGTGCTTGCTCAGGATGGGAGACTGCAACAAAGCCAAGTTTCAACTCGTCTGCTGGATTCTTTACATAGAGAACTTTACTAACTGTCTTTTCGATGTGAATGTTCCTGTAAAGTGCTCTGAGATAACTTTGCTGTGATTTGGTGCTTTATAAATAAACTGAATATGTGGAGAGCATCCTGTGCTCCAGCATCAACGTGTGGCATGGAGGCTGCACAGTTGAAGAAAGAAAAGCTCTGCAGAGAGTGGTGAAGGCTGCACAGAAGTCTGTTGGAGTCAGTCTCCCCACCATCACAGACATTTACACCTCCAGATGCAGGAAAAGAGCCACCTGCATCATGAAAGACCTCACTCATCCAGCACACTCACTCTTTGCCCCACTCCCCTCAGGACGGAGGTTGAGGAGCATCAAGTGTAGAACCACTAGACTGAGGAACAGCTTCTACCCTGAGGCTGTTAGACTCATGAATAAATAAAATAAAAAATAAACACTGCAAAATATCACATCATGCTGATGCTGATATGTTTTCTTGTTGCTGTGTTCATCTGTGACCATCTGTGACCATCTGCTCATACAAACTCATGTTCGTGCTGCTGTTTATTCCCACTATATTAGGCTTAGTGTATTACTAGTTGATGTTTTTCTTAGTTAGTTCTAGATGTTATTACTGTTTTTCTCTTTCATTTGTTGTTGGATGTAACTGGGACCTCGTGTACATAATCTCGTTTTCATCTCATGTACCACATGCGGTGCAAATGACAATAAAGACTCTCTGACTCTGACTCTGACTCTGACTCTGACTCTCTGAATTGAAAATATGTCGTCTCAGGGCACTGAACAGAAACATTCTCATACATTATTAAAAAATTAGTAAAAGTTATATATCTAAGAAGCAGCAGATTGTGTTGAATCTTCACTTCAACACAGTCTCCCATCCTGAGCAAGCTTTTTTCATTCATTCAACCTTTATTTAGTCAGGTTAATCTCATTGAGCCTCAAGGACTCATTTACAAGAGAGACCTGCTACAAACTAAAGAATGATGAACAGCAATGGTAGAATTTCCTTAAACAACAAACAACAGAAAAAAAAAAAACGTAGGAGAGAAATAGAAAGTGAAATGCAAAGTATCAAAACTAGCAAAACACCACAAGGTAGATGTACAAAATCAAAAACAGGAACATATCTGCAATGGTTTTTGCCAGGTTTCCAAAAGATTTTTAAAACCATTTAGGGAGGTCAGGGTCGAGAGCTTCAGATCTTTTTGTAAGATATTCCATGAAGCAGGAGCAGAGTAGGAGAAGGCCCTTTTTCCAAGTTCAGTCCTCACTGACGGAACACTGCAGGTAATCATGTCCTGAGAGCGCACGCTGTAGCTGCACTCACACAGAGACATGTAGGAGGAGATGTATGAGGGCAGCAGACCAAGAAGTGATTTAAAGATGAAAATGTACCAGTGGAAGAGTCTGTGTGAAGTTAATGATGTCCAGTTAACCAGTGAAGTTAATGATGTCCAGTTAACCAGTGAAGTTAATGATGTCCAGTTAACCAGTGAAGTTAATGATGTCCAGTTAACCAGTGAAGTTAATGATGTCCAGTTAAAGGTTAATAGGAAGAAACCTCTGGCAGAAGCAGGCTCAGGACTAGTGGCCATCTGCTTCTCTACATTGGCTGTAGAATAGAAAATCAACGTCTCAATGTCTCTGAAACTCCTGCAACATCTGGAATGACCACTGGTCTGGGTCTGGGTTCCTTCTTTTCACCTGATGGCTGCTGGAGTCCTGTTTGGGTTTCTGCTTTCAGGAAGGCCCAGGAAAGCCCGGAGTATACTCTGGCGTATTTCAGTCCACAGAGGTCCGCGCATACCAGATTAGAGTCTAAGAGGACGCCCGCAGGTCATGTCCGTGAACGCTGAATTTTTATGACCGCGTACGTGTACTCGGTGTCGCACAATAACCTGCCTGACTATGAACTGTTTTGTATGTGACGCCAATGTATTAAATTCCCCTTCTTCATCCCTAGGTCTGGTTTAATGGCCTTTTATTTTATTTTTACCAGGGTCAAGTGATCTCTTCCTCCTCCGTTGACGCCATGACTGAAATGGTAAGAAATGAATGAATTTGTCATGAGAGAATTAAACTCAGGTCCAGTGTGGCTGCAGGAGGTTCTGGAGGTTTCCTGCTCTGAAGTGTGGGCTGCAGGACCAGCGCTCACTGGTTTTTATTTCTTATAACTTTTTATTAACAACATATAAACACAGAACAATGCTGCAGCTGGAGCTGCCAGCTCTCTTTTATTTTTCAACCTGTCAATCAATCCAGTAGGCGTGTCAGCAAATGATTTGATTTGATTTGATTTGATTTGATTTGATGTTTATTCATTCATTTTAAAAGAACAATACAAGACAGTTTCATCAGATACAAGATTACAAGTAGGATAAAATGAAGGGAGCAGAAAGAAGATGAAATCTTATTATATCTGCCCCTATTTCACAGTTTGTTCAACCAATGATAACTTTCAAGCAACATCACAGAATGAATAGTTCTACCTATTTTCCTAACTGTAATACACAAACTACATCACAAAATGAATAATTCTACTTAATTTTCTTGACTGTAAAACATAAACTAGATCACAAAATGAATAATTCTACTTAATATTTCTAACTGTAATACACAAACTACATCACCTATAATTCTAATTAATTTTCTAATTCTAATTTTTTTATTTTTTTTATTTTATTTTATTTTTTTATAATTTTATTTAATTTTCCTATTTTTTTATTTTTATTAATTTTCCTAACTGTAATACACAAACTAGATCATAAAATGAATAATTCTACTTAATTCTACTTAATTTTTCTAATTGAAATACACAAACTAAAAGATGGCACAACATCAAGATGTTCACAAAATGAATAATTCTACTTAATTTTCCTAATTGTAATACACAAATTCATCACAAAAATGAATAATTCTACTTAATTTTTCTAACTGTAATACACAAACTGCTTCATAAAATGAATAACTCTACTTAATTTTTCTAACTGTAATACACAAACGTACTGTACATCATAAGTACAACATAATTGCGACCTCAATCGGCGACCTCAATTTGTCCCGAAGGTAAACGCCTCTTGCCTGCAGAGCTGACTGCAGGGTGGACGCTCGAGTATGACGTCTCAACGCTCTGCAGACAGAGCGCACACTTTCCACGCAAACTGATGCCTGCCCAAGTCTGTGGGAGCCTTTAGGATATCCACATTTCTCTAGAGCCTGTTTTGTGTGTGATTTCTCTTCTGTCTGGCTCCTGAGTTAGTGGGGACGCTGTCTGCTCTGTGGTACAGAGTCCTGATGACTCCTAACTTGTGCTCCAGAGGGTGATGGGAGTCAAACTGTAAATACTGGTCTGTGTGGGTGGGTTTGCGGTACACCTCAGTTTGCAAATGTCCTCTATCAGAAACTGAGACCTCACAGTCCAAGAAAGCCAACCTGCCATTTTTTACATCTTCTCGTGTGAACTTGATATATTTATCCACAGAGTTGATGTGATCAGTGAAATGTTGGACTTCCTGAGATTTAATTTTAACCCAGGTGTCGTCAACATACCTGAACCAATGACTTGGTGGTCTCCCTGAAAAGGATGTCAAAGCTCTCTTTTCTACCTCCTCCATGTACAGGTTGGCAACAATAGGAGAAACTGGAGACCCCATAGCACACCCATGTTTCTGCCTATAATATTGCTCCCCATATGTGAAGTAGGTTGACTGCAGGCACAGTTTCAAGAGTTGACACAGTTGTTCTGTGGAAAGTGTGGTCCTGTTGCTCAGAGTGGTGTCTGATTTTAACCTTAAACAGACCACCTCTACTGCTTCATCAACAGGAATGCACGTAAAGAGTGATGTGACATCAAAAGAGACCATTGTTTCATCAGTCTCCATGATGACATCCCTCACCTTATCCACAAAGTCCATGGTGTTCTGTATGTGGTGTTCTGAGCTGCCAACTAAAGGGATGAGTACAGATGCCAGATATTTGGAAACATTGTAAGTGACAGAGTTAATCATGCTAACAATTGGTCTTAAAGGTACACCTTGTTTGTGGATTTTGGGTAAACCATACAGACTTGGCGTGGCCTCCCCTGGGTACAGTCTGTGGTACAGAATATTGTCAATAGCCTTGTCCTGCTTCAAAATTTTCAGGCAATCTATCAACTTCTTCTTGTAACCACTTCCTGGATCTCTTTTCAGCGGTTCATAAGTGGTTAAGTCACTAAGGAGTGACATAACTTTCTCATGATAGTCTTTCTGGTTCAAAATCACTGTGCACCTTCCTTTGTCTGCTGGGAGAATTATGATGTTTTTGTCTTTGCTAAGAGTGGTGAGTGCATCCCTCTCTTCTCTACTGATGTTGGAAGGTGGTGGTTTAGCATTACTGAGACAGGCTGAAACTTTGACTCTGAGTTGTTCGGCTTCAAAATCTTTAATTTTGTTGTTACGGATGGCTGACTCAGTGGCTGTGATCATCTCTACCAACGGAACTCTACTTGGTGCCACTGCAAAGTTTAGTCCCCTGGCAAGAATCTCTGTCTCCGGCTGGGTGAGCTGTCTGTCAGATAAATTCTTCACCCAATTTTCTGTCTCCCTGGCATGTAGCTGTGTAGTGGAGTGTTGTCCTACACTGAATGTGTTGTTATTAGAATTGTGATGGTGTTGACGAGTTATCAGTAAGTTAAATTTGTTTTGTTGTCGAGTCTTGGACTTGACATGCTGTGCTAAGCGTGCCTGATCTGTACAGTCCATCACTTGCTGAAGTGTGGTCTGATCTAGGAACGTTGTTAGTTTTTGTTTAATGTGCTCTTCTTTGGCCTTCAAGGTCTCAATAGTAAAATTGGTCTGTCTCACCCGTTCATTCAGCAGCTGCGTCTGTGCCTTCTGAAGGATCTTGCTTGCCCGGTGCCCGTTGACCGACGATTTCAGTTCCAGGCTCTTGGGAATGATGCCACTTTGTCTGCATCTAAGGTTGAATCGCAAGTGGTTCCTGTAGTCCGCCCTCTTCCTAGCTGTTTTCTCAAACTCTCTAACAAGTTTGAGGCAATCCTGGCCAAAGTGGTTCAAAATACCCTGATGCATGCTCAATAATCCAGGTAGAAAAATCCAAAAAAGCTAAGTCTGGTCCTCTGGACATTCAAAAAACAAAACAAAACAAAGCAAAAAAAAAAACTGTAGAAACGTTTCGTCTTTCGTCCGAAAGACTTCCTCAGTCTGAGAAGCTGTGTTCAGCTCAGTCTTATAAATAGCACCCTCCCACAGTGGATCAACCAGTTGGCTGATGACAGCCGAAACCAGCTGCTCACATGATCAAGGAGGACCATCAGCCTGACGATGGATCGTTAACACCCTGATGGTTGTTTGCTATTCACAGAGGGCTGAGTGATACTAGCAATAACAGCATTGTAAGTGGGGGACAGTTGAACCCGGAGGCCTCCACCTCTGTTTAATGATGGACGGTTTCTTTTCACAAAGATGGCCTCCTTTACTCCTCTCTCAAACCATTGTTCCTCTCTATCAAGGATGTGAACATCTTCATCCCTGAAAGAGTGACCGCTGGCCTGGAGATGAGTGTAGACTGCAGAGTCCTGACCTGATGATGTTGATCTTCTGTGCTGGGCCATCCTTTTGGCCAGTGGCTGTTTAGTTTCCCCGATGTAAGACTGATCACAGCCCTCCTGACACTGAACAGCATACACAATATTACTCTGTTTGTGCCGGGGGACTGGATCTTTGGGATGAACCAGTCTTTGTCGTAATGTATTTTGGGGTTTAAAAGCCACTGGGACGTTGTGTTTAGAAAATAAACGTCTCAATGTCTCTGAAACTCCTGCAACATACGGAATGACCACTGGTCTGGGTCTGGGTTCCTTCTTTTCACCTGATGGCTGCTGGAGTCCTGTTTGGGTTTCTTCTCTGCTTTCAGGAAGGCCCAGTTAGGATATCCACATTTCTCTAGAGCCTGTTTTGTGTGTGATTTCTCCTTCTGTCTGGCTGCTGAGTTAGTGGGGACGCTGTCTGCTCTGTGGTACAGAGTCCTGATGACTCCTAACTTGTGCTCCAGAGGGTGATGGGAGTCAAACTGTAAATACTGGTCTGTGTGTGTGGGTTTGCGGTACACCTCAGTTTGCAAATTTCCTCTATCAGAAACTGAGACCTCACAGTCCAAGAAAGCCAACCTGCCATTTTTTACATCTTCTCGTGTGAACTTGATATATTTATCCACAGAGTTGATGTGATCAGTGAAATGTTGGACTTCCTGAGATTTAATTTTAACCCAGGTGTCGTCAACATACCTGAACCAATGACTTGGTGGTCTCCCTGAAAAGGACGTCAAGGCTCTCTTTTCTACCTCCTCCATGTACAGGTTGGCAACAATAGGAGAAACTGGAGACCCCATAGCACACCCATGTTTCTGCCTATAATATTGCTCCCCATATGTGAAGTAGGTTGACTGCAGGCACAGTTTCAAGAGTTGACACAGTTGTTCTGTGGAAAGTGTGGTCCTGTTGCTCAGAGTGGTGTCTGATTTTAACCTTAAACAGACCACCTCTACTGCTTCATCAACAGGAATGCACGTAAAGAGTGATGTGACATCAAAAGAGACCATTGTTTCATCAGTCTCCATGATGACATCCCTCACCTTATCCACAAAGTCCATGGTGTTCTGTATGTGGTGTTCTGAGCTGCCAACTAAAGGGATGAGTACAGATGCCAGATATTTGGAAACATTGTAAGTGACCGAGTTAATCATGCTAACAATTGGTCTTAAAGGTACACCCTGTTTGTGGATTTTGGGTAAACCATACAGACTTGGCGTGGCCTCCCCTGGGTACAGTCTGTGGTACAGAATATTGTCAATAGCCTTGTCCTGCTTCAAAATTTTCAGGCAATCTATCAACTTCTTCTTGTAACCACTTCCTGGATCTCTTTTCAGCGGTTCATAAGTGGTTAAGTCACTAAGGAGTGACATAACTTTCTCATGATAGTCTTTCTGGTTCAAAATCACTGTGCACCTTCCTTTGTCTGCTGGGAGAATTATGATGTTTTTGTCTTTGCTAAGAGTGGTGAGTGCATCCCTCTCTTCTCTACTGATGTTGGAAGGTGGTGGTTTGGCATTACTGAGACAGGCTGAAACTTTGACTCTGAGTTGTTCGGCTTCAAAATCTTTAATTTTGTTGTTACGGATGGCTGACTCAGTGGCTGTGATCATCTCTACCAACGGAACTCTACTTGGTGCCACTGCAAAGTTTAGTCCCCTGGCAAGAATCTCTGTCTCCGGCTGGGTGAGCTGTCTGTCAGATAAATTCTTCACCCAATTTTCTGTCTCCCTGGCATGTAGCTGTGNAAGACAAAAAAAAACTGCAAGGTCGACAGTGGATTTCAGTTTCTTAATGAAATTACAGTAAGCTTAACAACAAATTGTAAACGTTTTTAAATTATTTTCAACAACGCGTGTCTGCATCATCGCAAAACCAGAAAACACTCCTGTGAGAGGAACCAAGGCCCATACACACACAGAAACACACACTCAGACAAACATTCTTTTAAAGCCTCTTTCACATCTCATCACTTTCCGAAAAGTCAACATCTTCCGTACTCGCCAAACATCCCTCCCTCGTAAACGTCACATTGACAGCTGAGCCGGCCGTCCTTTGAATGTGATGGATGAGCAGCTTCATTGTATGTTGGTAAAGTGAGTTCCCACCATGCTTGCCTGTACATAGCCATCCTTGTTAGAACCTTCATGTGGAGAAATGTTGAGTGTTTGGATCACAATAAGGCCAGTGTTCAATGAACCACAAAACACTGCATACTAATTTCATCAAATGAATATTCAAGCAGTGCTGACATTTTTGCATTTATAGGTTGTTGCATTTTATCAGTATAAATTACGGGTTTGACTCTGAACTAGACCTAATATGTGTCCAGGAGAGATCTTAATCATTAAAAAACTTAATGGAGACAACCAGGTAGTAATTTTTTTTTGTTCCAGGATGAAGTCAGAGACTTCAAAATCTTTAATTTTGTTGTTACGGATGGCTGACTCAGTGGCTGTGATCATCTCTACCAACGGAACTCTACTTGGTGCCACTGCAAAGTTTAGTCCCCTGGCAAGAATCTCTGTCTCCGGCTGGGTGAGCTGTCTGTCAGATAAATTCTTCACCCAATTTTCTGTCTCCCTGGCATGTAGCTGTGTAGTGGAGTGTTGTCCTACACTGAATGTGTTGTTATTAGAATTGTGATGGTGTTGACGAGTTATCAGTAAGTTAAATTTGTTTTGTTGTCGAGTCTTGGACTTGACATGCTGTGCTAAGCGTGCCTGATCTGTACAGTCCATCACTTGCTGAAGTGTGGTCTGATCTAGGAACGTTGTTAGTTTTTGTTTAATGTGCTCTTCTTTGGCCTTCAAGGTCTCAATAGTAAAATTGGTCTGTCTCACCCGTTCATTCAGCAGCTGCGTCTGTGCCTTCTGAAGGATCTTGCTTGCCCGGTGCCCGTTGACCGACGATTTCAGTTCCAGGCTCTTGGGAATGATGCCACTTTGTCTGCATCTAAGGTTGAATCGCAAGTGGTTCCTGTAGTCCGCCCTCTTCCTAGCTGTTTTCTCAAACTCTCTAACAAGTTTGAGGCAATCCTGGCCAAAGTGGTTCAAAATACCCTGATGCATGCTCAATAATCCAGGTAGAAAAATCCAAAAAAGCTAAGTCTGGTCCTCTGGACATTCAAAAAACAAAACAAAACAAAGCAAAAAAAAACTGTAGAAACGTTTCGTCTTTCGTCCGAAAGACTTCCTCAGTCTGAGAAGCTGAGTTCAGCTCAGTCTTATAAATAGCACCCTCCCACAGTGGATCAACCAGTTGGCTGATGACAGCCGAAACCAGCTGCTCACATGATCAAGGAGGACCATCAGCCTAACGATGGATCGTTAACACCCTGATGGTTGTTTGCTATTCACAGAGGGCTGAGTGATACTAGCAATAACAGCATTGTAAGAGGGGGACAGTTGAACCCGGAGGCCTCCACCTCTGTTTAATGATGGACGGTTTCTTTTCACAAAGATGGCCTCCTTTACTCCTCTCTCAAACCATCGTTCCTCTCTATCAAGGATGTGAACATCTTCATCCCTGAAAGAGTGACCTCTGACCTGGAGATGAGTGTAGACCGCAGAGTCCTGACCTGATGATGTTGATCTTCTGTGCTGGTCCATCCTTTTGGCCAGTGGCTGTTTAGTTTCCCCGATATAAGACTGATCACAGCCCTCCTGACACTGAACAGCATACACAATATTACTCTGTTTGTGCCGGGGGACTGGATCTTTGGGATGAACCAGTGTTTGTCATAATGTATTTTGGGGTTTAAAAGCCAAAAGCCACTGGGACGTTGTGTTTAGTCAGGACCTCTTTTCTACAGGTCAGGACCTTCTTTTCTACAGGGACTGGTGCTGCACCTTGACAGTGCTCCTTCCTTATGTCTTTCTCCTGCAGCTGCATCATTACAGATGTGAACTGGGTCTTGTTGAGATGATCATTGATTTTAGGAAAAATTCTTCAGTAACAGCTCCCGTGGTCATCGGTGAAGCTATGGAGGTAGTGCAACAATATAAATACCTGGGAACTGTTCTTGATGATAAATTGACCTTTGACCTCCATGTTAATTCACTTTGTAAAAAGGCCCACCAGAGAATGTATTTTTATCGGAAGCTTTGTGGTTTTAATGTTGATTCAACTTTTATGAGAATGTTTTATTCATGTTTTATTGAGTCTATTTTAACCTTTTCCTTCATCTGTTGGTTTGGACTTTTGACCTGTAAGAACAAGAGCAAACTCTCGGGGATTGTCAGGATGTGCAGCAAAACTGCTGGCATAGACCTAAAGAACCTTGCAGACCTACACAAGGTGAGGTCAGTGAACAAGGCCAGGCAGATTCTGGCAAACCCTGATCACCCACTCCATAACGAGTTCAGGTTGCTTATCTGGACGCAGGTTTCTACAACCCAAATGTAAAATAAACTGATTTAAAAACTCATTTATCCCAGTAGCAATCAGGTTTCTCAATGCACACCAATTTTAACACTGTTACTTTAATGTTTTATTGTATGTGTATGTGAGTGTATGTGCATATGTATGAATCTGTACACCTATTGACTGCGAAACTAATTGCCCCTCGGGGATAATAAAGGAACTTGAACATGACTGTCAAGTTTCATGGAAGGATCCATTATCACTCCCAGATTTGTGTCTTTTTGTTTTTCAGACGGGGTAGAGCAGAAAGGTTGATGCAGTGGTTCGAGATTGTGTCATTGGGAGGAAACAGTATGACTTCAGACTTCTTATCATTGAAACTTAAGAAATTTAAATCCATCCAGTCCCCGATGTCACCCAGGCAGTCGAGCAGAGGTTGAATAGAGCCTGTACCATTGTGCCATAGGAGGAAGTAAATTTGACAGTCATCAGCATAGAAGAGAAAAGTATGTTGTGTTTCCGGAAAATAGCTCCGAGTGGCAGTAGGTATAAAGCGAATAAGAGAGGATCCAGGATGGACCCCTGCGGAACCCCCCATTTAAGTGCTGCCACTGCAAAACTAAAATTGTTGATGGAAACACAAAACGACCTGTCAGAGAGGTAGGATCTGAACCAATTGAGAGCTCATGCTGACCCTGTGATGCCCACCCACTGCTCCAACCTAGCAATGAGGATCTCATGGTCGATGGTGTCAAAAGCGGATGTAAGGTCCAATAGGACAAGCAACACAGAGTCACCAGTGTCTGTGGATAAGAAGATGTCATTACTGTAACAACCTTCAGTAGGGCAGTTGCAGTGCTGTGGAGAGATTTGAAGCAGACTGGAATAGCTCAGGGATAGCGTGATCCTCGAGAGTATTGATGCCAAAGGGCATTCTCAGGAACTTGAATCTGCCGAAAGGTGTTGCAAAGGTTGTAAGAAGAGATGAAGCATGGTCTAGTTTGATTTGCCAAGCGCAGCTCTTTGCGTCCAGAACAGAGAAAACGGTTTCTCCTGACATCAGGGCTGCCACTTCCTCTACTGTGCACATAGGATGATGGGGTTGCATTAATCCATCCATCCATCCATTTTCTTCCGCTTATCCGGGGTCGGGTCGCGGGGGTAGCAGCCTAAGTAGGGAGGCCCAGACTTCCCTCTCCCCAGCCACTTGGAGCAGCTCCTCTGGGGGAATCCCAAGGCGTTCCCAGGCCAGCCGAGAAACATAGTCCCTCCAGCGTGTCCTGGGTCTTCCTCTGGGTCTCCTCCCGGTGGGACATGCCCGGAACACCTCACCAGGGAGGCGTCCAGGAGGCATCCTAACCAGATGCCCGAGCCACCTCAACTGGCTCCTCTCGATGTGGAGAAGCAGCGGCTCTACTCCGAGTCCCTCCCGGATGACTGAGCTTCTCACCCTATCTCTAAGGGAGAGTCCAGCCACCCTGCGGAGAAAACTCATTTCAGCCGCTTGTATCCGAGATCTTGTTCTTTCGGTCATAACCCAAAGCTCATGACCATAGATGAGGGTGGGAACGTAGATCGATCGGTAAATTGAGAGCTTTGCCTTTTGACTCAGCTCTCTCTTCACCACGACAGACCGGTACAGCGCCCGCTTCACTGCGGACGCTGCACCTATCCGCCTATCGATCTCACGCTCCAGTTTTCCCTCATTCGTGAACAAGATCCCGAGATACTTAAACTCCTCCACTTGGGTAAGGACCTCCTCCCCGACCCGGAGAGGGCACGCTACCCTTTTCCGGCTCAAGACCATGGCCTCGGATTTGGAGGAACTGATCCTCATCCCGGCCGCATCACATTCAGCTGCAAACCGCTCCAGCGAAAGCTGTAGATCACGAGCTGATGAAGCCAATAGGACCACATCATCTGCAAAAAACA